>VKKT01000629.1:412833-425141 GCA_008038995.1 Haliotis laevigata | reverse complement strand
GGTATGGTGCTACCAATCAAGGGTTCGAACAGCGACCGTCCTCTGGTACAGCTACGAGACCAAACTCTACATAGTTTAATGGGCATTTACAACATGAAGGCCACCTGTGATCCACTGCGCTAAGGGAGAGATGAGTTTCATCTAACCAGTGCATTATGGCAAGTTATTCCCCTCTATCTGATCACTTAATAACTTCCAGCAGCAGATGCACTTGTGAGGACTCGCTCCTGTCGGGCCAGCTGGTGCACGTGACAAGATGAATGCGCTCCCTGATTGTTCCTGCTGGATGAGGGAAATGTGACACTGTGTAATACACAACAGATGCCGGGCTTCCGGGGGTCCTGCTGATTGTGATGCAGACACTAGCTCCGAACATACACTGATATTTCAAAATTCTGTCAAACAAAGCATATTGGAAAGACATAGCTAGGGTTTCAGCCCACCTAATGGTGGAGTCAGGAGAATATGCTGGGCCCGGAAGTGGAAACCAGGAACCCCCAAGTTGCGAGTTCATTCTACTTCCGGAATCCACAAATTCGAGAGATTTCTCCTGGTTGAACCCGGTGATGGTTGATCTTCATAATGATCTATTGTTGATCTTCATAATAATCTATTGTTGATCTTCATAATGATCTGTTGTTGATCTTCATAATGATCTATTGTTGATCTTCATAATGATCTGTTGTTGATCTTCATAATGATCTGTTATTGATCTTCCTAATGACCTGTTTTTGATCTTCATAATGATCTGTTGTTGATCTTCATAATGATCTATTGTTGATCTTCATAATGATCTATTGTTGTTTTACCTGACCAGAATGAGTGAGTGAGTTCCTGGGTCAGATTTACCTGAAGCAGAGCGTCATCCTGGTATGACTGTACATGTATTTGATAAACAATTCCATCTCGACTGGATGTCTTATAGGAAAGCATGATGGCATTCCAGGAGGTTCCTGGTGTAATTGAGAATGAGGGGTTGGGTGGATTGCCTCCTATCGCCATGGACGGGTGTGACCTTAGTTCATTAACCATTCTTAGGTGAGTGAATCAGTTTGAATTCACATGAAATTATATTTCATTTGATTCATGGCTCGGAACCTCGGTGTCGTTGGAAGTGACTCATCACTACACCAAAACTATGGGTATGGTTCTGACACACTGAGGTTAAAATAGAGACCAATCTGGATTCGAACCCATTGGTAGTGTATCTTGATACGGTATAGAAACACAGCTCTGCGTAGTGAACTGGGGTATCGTAGACTACTGTCTATCAGTGTCCAGCACAGTATTCCTTATTTCAGTGAACATATACATGATAGGTATAGTCTCTGGTAGGAGACCAAGTTTGGAGTGTTATATAGTGTCTACTGGCATGACGTGATATGGCGGCAGCCTACAACTTGTAAACTGTACATGAACCATCTATCTGTATATTCACGTCCGGAGACGAACACGCTGATGTAGGCAAGACTTTTAATATTGGCTTCGCTATAAGAGGAAATATTTTTCAAAGTTTCATTGTAATCAATATGTATTCTGTCGTGGTTATTAAAACCGATATCACATTTAATATTATCAAATATTACTTGAGAAATGAGCGTCTGGTAGACTCAAGCAGTGTATAATTGAGTGGGTCGAGTTTTTCGTCAAATCCGTATTTCGCTATTTGAGTTTCTTTCGTTTTCTTTTTTAAATTTCCTTTTGGCTTTGAACTAAATCTTGCGTATTGGTTGGATATTTGCATGCCATAAACAGACACTAGCATTTAAATTAACTGTTTTCCTTTCAGCTTCATCATGTAAAGTTTCACTCCTTAACATGTCTGAAACACCGACCTCCGACTGTCACTATCAACCGTGGTCTACATAAACATATTACGGAACTTTCCGGTGAATACAAGAAAAATAACCATCGTCAAGGAAACACATTTCGTTTGAGAATTAAATCGACAATACATACGTCACGTCAACTGAAAAGCGGACGTTGGTGAACGGCCCTCATTACAGTGATCTGAGACAAGCACCATTCATCTATGAAAGGTAGTAACCGGATATGTGTTAATGCGCATGTTGCATGTTTGCGACATCGGATGCCTGGGACGCCATTGTCTGCGGAGCAGATCACGCGCCCGACGATGTGTCAAAGCTTGCCATGACAAAACTACATTATGCACAAGAGCAGGGAAATCCTTATGAATATTTCAGCAGAAAACGTTAATCTCAGTTTAGATCTCCTAATGCACTTGAAAGTGAAGTGGATCCAATGCAGTTTCTGAACTTTAAATCGCATTTCGGTCCAGCGTCCAGCGTTATACCGAGTTGACAGCTGACGGATATGGTTCAAATATGTTGATAGAAGAATAATTAAGGGGTGTCTGTTTTAAGAGGTAATATACTGACATAAAATTACATTAGTAGTGTAAGTGACCCTTAATCTGCTGGGGGAGATGTCAGGCGCCTGGTTGGAGAAGCGTGGTTCAGACGGAAAGGGAAAACCAGTCCGGACTGGACACGGAGTAGTTCAACCCGTATACATGACTTAATAGCGATTTATAGCATTGATAGTTGTTTATTTCTTCTTTGTGTTTCCATTTCTATACTGCTGTGTGTATTCATTAGTGTAGACATCACCGTTTTTTGTTGCTTCAGGAGTCTGACATCTTTTAGAATACACTTCTTTACCGTGGCAGATACTTTCTAGAGAGTAATCGATTTCCCACATGGAAACAATGTGTGAAGCCAATTTCTGGTGTTATTGCTGGAATATTGTGAAAAGTGGCGTAAAACCATACTCACTCACTCTAGAATAACGTGACTATATATATGAGTGCCTCCAGGATCTCACTGACACAAAAACCAGCGGCAGTATCAAGACAATGTTTCACTGTGGATATCCAGCAGAGGTCTATGTATGGAAACTTGCCCCGTCGTCATTACTATTTCATACTGCTATTGAATTTATCTCCTCTGTGTGCTGCTGTTGTAATTATTTTTTAGTAATTTGTACTCATTTGTAAATAATTTCATAACACAATTGTTGATTGTTTTTTTCAGTTTGGGAGTCGACACATATCACTATAAAAATAGCTGGAATATTGATGAAAGCATTCAGTCATTCAGTCAGTCAGTCAGTCATTCATTCATTTTGCGTTTAGATTCTCAGAGTACTGAAGTTTAATGAGGGTGGTTTGAAAGAATGAATCATTTTCATAAAGTGAACTGTATTCATGCATTCAGAATAGAAATCTAAAACAAGAATAATGTTCCTGTCCATCAAGATGATATTCCAATGAACATGTATCTAATTTATTGTGAGCAAATGTACTGATATAATGTAGACGTCGTTTTTTAAACATGGCGGATAAACATCCACGTCGTGTCAATAGCTGTCAGGTACGTCAGTGGCCATACGTTCCAAATTAAAGCATTCGTGCGTTCCGATTGTGTGTATGCACATCTGTGAAGCACCTACAGTAATTCAGATTGCATCGCCTATATATTTCTCCGAATGCCACCTCGCCGAATCGTGGGAATCCGTATCAGTGCTGGAGGGTGACGTTAATGACGACGTGCGTATGGTCTCAGTTGTAATTAACGCACACAACAGGATGCGGCTTGGCAGTTATCCTGCTACGTCAGGTGGACTGTTGGCAGGGATCCTCGCCTTCCTAACATGAGCCAAAGTCTACAACACTGCCATGCTGCAAGGTCTTTAAAGAAAGCATGAGCTCGCTGTACCATGGTTGAACAAATACCTTTTGTGTTCCGAGCTGCCTTCAAGGAACAGAATTACATAAATACACTTAGCATAATGCAGGTGGAGACAAGTGTCTTCATTAAGCAAGGGATAATGATTACCTCTTGGAGAAACAGCAAAACTAAACGATAGTATTGTAAACACACACAAACAAACAAACACATACACACACACGCGCGCGCGCGCGCACGCGCTGGATAAGTGCACATTCTGCCCAAGACACCGGTGTAGATAACGCAGTGGAGACCTATGGGGAAATCACATGACACCAGGACGTGTTCAGAAATCGTGTACGTCAGTAGTAACTACTCTTGATTAACCGACAAAACTCCAGCAGTGAAATTGTTATGAATGGATCACTGATCTTTAGAGATGCCGTCAGATGTACGCCGTCAGATGATAATTCTGAATCCTGACTGCTGTGACCAAGTGTGGAGATTTTGCTCCTTCGAGGTAAAGACAAGACGCTAAAAGAAAATCCCCATTTTGGGGATCCAGCACTGGCCGGAATGAGTGTTCGATTGCTTTCAAAAAACGAAACCAAACAATCACCCTGTCTGCAGAGTATATCTTTAATACATCCAAAGCACGAAAGAGCATGCTATGTTGAAACTATTATTTTCGGAGTTAAGAGTTTTCGTTTTGTGTGAGCGTAGTCCAATTAGAAACCAACCGGATGTGGGCAGTATGGGTCAAGGCTGAGTAATAATCACCGGCCGATCACAGACCAACACATTCCGAATATAATTGGTTTCTACGGTCCCTTTTCGTGATACTGCTAAACGTAGCGTAAAAACATACTCACTAATTGACCTCGCTGAAAATTAAAGCAGGGAGTATTATTGTTAACTCGTTCCAAAATTAACAAAGTGTTTCCCTCCAGATGATGGCAAACGATTGACCGACTTTTAGCGAATCTTGTAGTGTAGAAGGTTGTGTGGACTTTGGTACAAATACATGGATGTTCTAAGTCGGGAGCTGGCAGGTGTTGACATACATTGAAACATGTTAAAAACAAATATTTATTAAGGTAACAAAACTTTTACCTGCACGCATATAGTTGGAACCTGCTCTTGTCATCTCTGAATTTATATCTCACGGATATATGTACTTCAGTTCTACCCTACTTCCCGAGTACATTATTACACATTTCAATGCTGTATGTCAATTCAGTGAACAGTATATTATAAGTTGATCACTGGTCACGAGGGGGGCATGGGTTGATGTACCCTCGATGTTTGTTTATGTTCCCTGAGCCCTTTGGGGGGAAACATAAACAAACCAACATCGAGAGTACATCAACCCATGCGCCCCGGAGACCAGTGAACAACTTATTTATCTTACCAAACACCTTGATGATAATTTTGAATTGTTTGAAGCACGGGTACAAATCTTTTTGTAGCCAACGCTAGATTTTGCTGACAAGAAAATCAGATTTAGAGTTATCTCCCTTCCATCGATTTGCATTCGCAAAACATCGCTAATTTCCGTACATCATACGTGATTCAATGTTATTCGAGATAAAGAATTACTACCATGAAGTACAGAATGAGTTGCCATTGACAGCGGGGTACATTGAAATGTACCTCGCTTGTAAGCGGGGTACATTGAAAATAATAGAAGAGCGCTCAGCCAATCAAAAAGCGACATTTATGTGTGAGGTAAGATAAAACTTGGTGTTATAGTGTCGTGTACAGACATAGGTGTGCGGACAATATAATTTCTACTTCTACTCCTGCAACTGCAACTGCAACTGCCGAAAACCGCTTCACTGAAGGTATGGATGGTTTGTTACAGGATCTGAATGATATCACCCAGGAAGGCTCACATTACTGATATAATAATATCAGTCTATAATGCTGATGGTAAGCGCAGGTAACAAACATATTATGTAAATGAGGTGCAAAATATACTCTCAAAAAAGTAGTGGAACCTGAACTTTCAATCTGGATAGGAAGCATATGCATTAACAAACTTTTCAAAGATGCACTTATGAACGCACCACCATTTCTCTTTGTCACCATACCTAAACACAACGTAAGTGATGCACTTGCACAACGCAGTAGCCCCATACACGCGCATGGGGTGTCATTCAATCTCTGTACACCATTAATTTTGACAATCATCTTGCATCACACAGCTGTTAGTGTTTGTAGCCGGGATTTTGTGTTTGAACATAAAAATCGTACACATGCAAATTTCACGTCATGCACCAATCATCTTTCAGTAGCGATGACTGTACAAACAGCAATGGTCATAAGGAAGTGCAAGTGGTCCTGCTCTCTCTCATTATTATCATATCAACATTGACTGGGTCCAATATGTCTCCCAATTTTTATAATCGTAAATCAAAAATGAAGTTACCCTAATTTTGTCAGTGTATATATCATTGATAACCTTTAAATGCTTTAAAGTTATAAAAACTAAAACACCTATTGTACGATACTTCCACCTATATACATATAGTGCGACTCCAGCTCACTACAATACTGGCAAACACAGCATGTAGCTTAGTGGTCAAGGCGTTCGCTCGTCACGCCGAAGACCCGGATTCGATTCCCCACATGGGTGAAATGTGTGAAGCCCATTTCTGGTGTCCCCTGACGTAATATTGCTGGAATAGTGCTAAAAGCGGCCTAAAACTAAACTCACTCACTAGTCTGGGGAAAGGGCAAATTGGGTACGATAATCGGGTACGATAATCGGCTGCGTTTACCACCTTGAAGATGCTCCTGTTATCGTGTATGAAGAAGCACATATTGTCACGATCCCGCTCCCTCCCTCGCTGGTTAATGGTCCGGAAAATCAAGTGTGCTGGTTTGTTAGAGACGTGAATATTTAATGGCACTAGGAACCAATGTATCGGCCTCGTGAGTGGACGCTGGATACAAGTGTTATACTGACACCTCGCTATCTACTGGGAGATGGACCTGATAACCTTTACTAGTTTGACAGCACGTTAGTTCATTTAAGCTAGTTAGTGCAGCTAATTCAGCGAGCGAGAAATATCGGTTGAAAATGAGATAATTTTATTTCTAGCAGAAAGGCTTTTTGCTTGGAATGTTAGGAAATTGAGATGAAAGGTTAAAAGTGTTTGTAAAAATATTGCCTGTCCATACTTAAATGATTTTCGTGTGTTCGACTCTAATTTGAGAACTCGTTTTTAAGCTTATCAAATCACGTGGTCTTAATTCTGAAGGGAAAATTGATCGTTGCTTTTTCGACCGACCTGTGATGTCCCTTTGGAAGATTCCAGATCTTGAAACCATAGTGACCTTTGGCCAAACACAAAGCTGGAAATATAGTACTTTATTATGCAAGCATATTTTCCCGGCCACCTGATTGGTTAAGAGGCGGCCACGTGACCGTCGACAGAAAAGCATATTGACTCCAACCCAGGTCCGACCAAAAGTCATATTGACTATGACGTCAAGCTATGACGTCATTCTATTGTATACATGTCACAGCGTTGTTGACGTAACGTTATTAGTTTGTAGTGAAACTAAAATTACTTTTCTTGACTAAATCGATATGTTTTGGATTTTAGAAACTTTTTTTCGGTAATTACATAATAAAACAATTATAGACGGGCGAATTGGTCCTCGTTCAATATTGCTTTTCGCGGGTCCATAAAAACAGGTGTTGACCTCATCTCCAGTCTATAATTGTATAATATAACAATTCACGTTTCGGATGATCGTTCACCCAAACTGTGGAAACCCAACCGTCCGGATCAACGACGTCCAGCTGTAGTTACTTTCTAGGTCAGTAATTCAGTAACAGCTTTGTAGCGACTCACTACATTGCCAATCTGTGTACACCACTTTAATCCGAACAACGTCCTTCTAAAGGAAATCGTGTGGATTAACACCAGTCTGAAGTCAACAATTATGGTTATATAATGAATAAAATGTTCAATCAAAGAGTGAGCGAGTGAGTTTGGTTTTACGCCGCTTTCAGCTATATTCCAGCAATATCACGGCGGGAGACACCAGAAATGGGCTTCACATATTGTATCCATGTGGGGAATCGAACTCAGGTCTTCAGCTACCCAACCGCCCCTCATTCAACGAGAAAATTGCATCTCCTCTCGAGACTACAAAGTAATAATATGTTTGTTACAAGTTTTTAATTTGAATGCATTGTATTCTGTGGAATTCCTTTGTGTTCTTAAATGGAATGGAATGCAAAAATTGTTAAAAAAGCTTATCTGATGAAAGAAATTGTAACCCATACATTGTAGCATTTAGCCTCCTTTACAACTTGTCATGTTCATACTTTTTACCCTGTTCCCAGTGTATAATAAAATCTCTTCCTACCTTTTGATTATAATGTTGCCTTGAAGAACGTGATTTTTAAGCGTCTGAGTAATTAATTATTCAGAAAGATATTTGATTAAATATATGCTCATCCCCATGACTCTCACACGTCGACTAGCGTCAGAATGTTGCATCCGTCATGTATGTTTCTGTAGGCAAACTCTGCGTGTCCACAGTTATATTTATTATTTAACCTTCTACTGGTCTATAGATTAATCAGTGATGAAGGGATGTGGTCATATTTCATTGAAAGAAAATAATATTTAATATTATTTTAATCCAATATTTTCAATGAATTGTAATGTCTCCGGCAATGTCTGAAAATGAATTTACACCCATCTTGTTTTATAAGAGCATAACGTTTTGATGAAATGTTGTAGTAGCTGAGTCGATTTTGTAACTTTCACATTGAAGACGTGAAGTCCAATTGTCATTAAACACAACGCGGCTGTTTGACAGTATATGATCTGATCAATTCCGATGGCTAATGGTACGACACTGTATTGCCACGCTACTGGTCCGTTACAGTACTTATCAGCCTCACAAGTCTTTGAACCAATCTGCGGGACACTATTTAGGAGTTCTTTATAACGCAGAACATTGTAAAGTGCATTAAAAATTGAAGTAAAATGACTACATGTTCAGTGATTCACTGAGATACTAGTTCCTAGCGATGTCCACACATCCAGTCAGGCTCCGTGGAACGGGCTGGGGAACAGCGGGAGTTGGCCTCTGTCATCATTTATTGAAGACTGACGACGCCATCTTCGGGGGAGTAGAAACTATTGGTTGTCGGACTTCAACCCTGAGTGACTGTTATTGAAATTGACACAGGCAAACACGACATACAACTGACATTATGTTTTAACGACGAACGTTTTTTTTTTTTTGCTTTTATACTTGAGCACGTAGGGCTGCTCTGCACCACGATAAAGTGTACACGCTGACTCACGACGAACTGTTTACGGCTACACATGTACTTATATATATCACAACACCGTCGGTGAAGCGTCTTCTTCTCATCAATACATTGGTGGGGTCTGAACCGTGGTTAGTACATCATCGTCAGGCTCGGAGCAAGTAAACCATGGGTGATTGTGTGAGCATCGAACATGCTATATGGAGTTATTCCCCCTTGAGATCCCCTACATAATTAACAGTCTCCATATTGAAAACATGTGAATTCTATTTCTAGTATCCCTTGCCTCGAAACTGTCAACACGATTCCTCTGTGTACTACGGCTACTACTACGGCTACTACTACTACTACTACTACTACTACTACTACTACTACGGAAACTACTACTACTACGGAAACTACTACTACGGAAACTACTATTACCTCTTCCATTACTACTGGGGTGGGGGTGGGGTAGCCTAGTGGTTAAAGCGCTCGCTCGTCACGCCAAAGATCCGGGTTCGATTCCCCACATGGGCATAATGTGTGAAGTCCATTTCTGGTGTCCCCAGCCGTGATATTGCTGGATTACTCCTAAAAGCGGCATAAAACTAAACTCACTCACTCACTATATTACAAGTGCTACTACTTCTACTGCTAATTCAACTACTGTCACGCCTACTACAACAACTACAACTACGACTACTACTACCACTACTACTGCCACTACCACGACGACAACCATCACCACTACTGCCACTACTCCTACGACGTGCATGACCTCTCCCATCCAACTGACTCGCCACGGGAAACTAGTGACACTCTCCAAGCGACATTAAACAAACACCACGTGGACACGACTGGACACGTTGTGGACGACAACCCAAAATACTAACACTGACATGTTCGGTTATGCTTCATTCACAATACCCATGTGTATGTTGTTTATGCAAAACATAAATGTAGTTTATCTGGTAACGTGGCCTGTTGATGTCTGACGATTCTCGAAGCCATTAATCAACGAAACTAATCGAATTAACCGAGAAAACCTGCCTGGCGTGTTAAGTAGGACGTGGAGCTTGATGTCAGATAGCCCGCCTTGTGTCTCGTCGTGCGGAGATCTGCAGGGCTTGATTAACTGTCTGTGATCAAATTACGTTTTAAGGTTGATTAAAGTGTGTTATATTTAAGAACCTACATGAGTAATCGTGATTCAATTTCGATGCATTTCAGTGTGTTTTCGGGATGGGGCTTGTCGGTCGTACTGGACATAGTAATGAGTTGTCCAGTAAGTAGTAGCTGGGTGAGTGTGGTCACTTCTGAATAATCTGTCTAGACTTGTCATCCGGTCGTTGACAACACAGGTGAGGTGACATAGGTCACATTCAAGATTATCACCTGCATTAAGATTTGCGTGCAAGCGTACGTCTGCGGCAGCGTGTAGTTGCAGGCCTAACAGAACCAGCCTACTGCGATACCATGTAGCAGTCCAACATGGACACCCCACTCATACACAGTGTATTGATTCCGAGCCGGCCTCTCCTTCTTGTATCTATCCCCTTAAAACGGAAACCGCGCCAAGGTAGCAACAAGTACCATAGTTCGGTATTCCGAACACAAGCCGCGCCAAGGTAGCAACAAGTACCATAGTTCGGTATACCGAACATAAGCCGCACCAAGGTAGCAACAAGTACAATAGTTCGGTATTCCGAACACAAGCCGCGCCTAGGTAGCAACAAGTACCATAGTTCGGTATTCCGAACACAAGCCGCGCCTAGGTAGCCACAAGTACCATAGTTCGGTATTCCGAACACAAGTCGCGCCAAGGTAGCAACAAGTACCATAGTTCGGTATTCCGAACACAAGCCGCTCCTAGGTAACCACAAGTACCATAGTTCGGTATTCCGAACACAAGCCGCGCCAAGGTAACAACAAGTACCATAGTTCGGTATTCCGAACACAAGCCGCTCCAAGGTAATACCAAGTACCATAGTTCGGTATTCCGAACACAAGCCGCTCCAAGGTAACACCAAGTACCATAGTTTGGTATTCCGAACACAAGCCGCTCCAACGTAACCACAAGTACCATAGTTCGGTATTCCGAACACAAGCCGCGCCAAGGTAACAACAAGTACCATAGTTCGGTATTCCGAACACAAGCCGCTCCAAGGTAATACCAAGTACCATAGTTCGGTATTCCGAACACAAGCCGCTCCAACGTAGCACCAAGTACCATAGTTCGGTATTCCGAACACAACCTGGGCCAAGGTAACAACAAGTACCATAGTTAGGACTGACGTAATCGGCAGACGGCCCCATTCACAACACAGCGGAGACTGCCACTTTAGAAAAAACACTGCATTAACCGGGCGTCTACTCGTCTACTTTGACACTTCTCCCCCCAGTTCCCCGAGAGATTCCACATTTTACTTTACAAATGGTATTCCTGTTGTTTTTTTTGTGAGTGGTTAGATATTGCTTAACGTCGCATTTACAGCAACCAGGGCGGAGAAATATATCATATGAACAACAATTTTGAGGATCTTTCTCCCATTAAGGCAGAACAATATCTGTTGCAAACAGGTTTTACGTCATACAACAAAAATACGATAACAATAATCGGATTTCAGGCACAAATACATCAGATACCGCTTGGTGGGCACTACTTAGACTAAAGTCTCCCTAGCCCTCGAGATAAAGAGATTCATATTTTGGCGCTGAGAGCAAAGAGAAATGTTTCGGCTACCTACCATGTATTTCATTTCACTAACTGGAACATGACTCGTGTATTCCTTTGACGGTCTATATTGAAACTATTTCAAAGAGGTGTTTAGTTTTCATAACTAATCGCAGTCATTCATTGTATTTTGATGTTACGACATTGTGAGTTTCTTGTCTGTTATATGACAAGTGCCATCCGATTTTAACGATGGCAAGTGATAAAGATTTGTTTTTTGTCATTTAAAATTGTACAAACAAATTGTTATGTATAGTGGTGGCAAACTGCCTTGATGTGTTCGTTTGCTTGTTTGTTTTTTACGCCGCACAGCAATATTCCGGATATATGGCTGCGGACTGTGAATAATCGAATAGTGAATAATCTAGACCAGACAATCCAGTGATCAACATCATGAGCATCGATCTACGCAAGTGAGATACGATGACATGTGTCAACGAAGTCAGCGAGCTTGACCACTCTATCCCGTTAGTCGGCTCGACAAAACTAGGCTGCTGAAGACTAATTCTAACCCGGATCTTCACGGGTTCCCTAGAGGTGTAAGTGACCTCATTGTGGCAGTGGTTGACGTCATTGTGAAAGTGGTTGACCTCATTGT
>VKKT01000629.1:158568-169386 GCA_008038995.1 Haliotis laevigata | reverse complement strand
TGGAATGAACCTGAACATCTGATCCATTGCAGGAAAGATGGACCAATTCGGAGCTAGAATCCCCATATAGCTTGATTATTCCTGTGCGTGGCATTTAATTACAAAGTGAATAAGCGGCAATCTTTATTCAGGAAATGTCAATTTGTGGTAGGTGAGCTACAGAGCCCGTGCAGTATCTCCTCACAGTGTCATGGCGAAGAAGGGACATTTTTGTTTGGTGTCTCCAGGGAAATTACATGTTAATGGATAGCATGTCAATGTACGGGAAGTAAATATGATTGTCAGGTGTCCATCATCTGTGCTTGGCACATGTACAGAGAGGATTTTAGGAAGAGAAATGGGCGTTTAGATAAGGATGTTGATAGGACTTTGTTATACAAGTCAGATTAACATTTGCAGAACTGTATTTCACCTGGGTACGCAGGAGATCCTACTTGTAACATTAAGGTATGTGTCCGTTCGTGTATATTGCAGGATTGTTGAAGTTAAGTCTTAAATATTATATAGATGATAGTGTATATATGCATGTCAGTGTCACGTACACCAGCAATGATACACCACCACTGTATCCATACGGCTGGTTCTATCATGCATTGATACAGTTGTCTGTGACATACTGAGTCCTCCACATGGAGGCTATATTCCATGTGTTTCCAGTCAATACTGATGATGAGTTCTGAGAGGTATTCTAGCTTCCATCAGCCATTTGACTTTAGTTGACGCTGAGATGTCCACTGTCCTACTACATAGTAGTGAAATCCCTGGCCATAGCCATTTACGTAAATATAGGATTTGCTGTTTAAGTAGTGTTCTCACTGTGAGTGTATCTTCAGTGCCTGTCATTCAATATTGATGTGACAAATGCAGTTCCGGAACTTGTTATCTTCAGGTTGGTGATTATAGATGTTTATACACTCCTTGTGGCAGCTGCAGATCACAGGAGTTGGTGGAGGAGAGTCTATCTATTTTGTTGATAATCCACTGACATTCTGTGGAAAAGTCCAGTGAATTGGATTACATTAGTTGTCAGTATTTGCTGTTTTCCTGCCCTATTAGGTGTCAGTGTTGACACCTTGCCAACTGATATTCAACAGGCATGAAGTCAACAGCAGTGGAGGACTGGCACAATGAACTAGGCCACAGCTCCTTCTACTTCCTTCTACAGCTAATGAGCTTTCACTTAGCTGCGCCCCTCAACCCCAACATCATCTAGAATGATGTCATTCTTGAAATATCCAGACGACCTAGAAACTAAAATAAATATGGCGATGTAAATACTAATATTCTTTTTTAAGAAATCCAGCTGTGAAAAATATCCTTTTGCTTGTAATTTTATTATAATTAGATTTTAAGACAT
Source organism: Haliotis laevigata (assembly GCA_008038995.1). Taxonomy (NCBI): domain Eukaryota; kingdom Metazoa; phylum Mollusca; class Gastropoda; order Lepetellida; family Haliotidae; genus Haliotis; species Haliotis laevigata. The sequence continues at coordinate 168,029 of VKKT01000629.1, read as the reverse complement.
AAGAAATTCAAACTGTAATCAAATTATTTTCTTCAGATGAAACTTCTGTGGTATTGTCAGCTCTCCACCTGTGAGGATGTCTGTACTTCATGTGCACCTTCTTGAATCAAGTAATACTATGTTCCTAACAACACCAAACACACACACAACCTGTAGTGCACTAAATTCAGTCATTAGAATGCCAGTGGGCTTCTAGGAAAGAATTTGTCCCTATACTTCCATATTAGTCATAAAACAGATGGAGGTGTGGTGTCACCACTAATTTACAGTATCTATTCATATAGGTTTTATCACTAGCTGCCTGCTATGCACTATGGAAGTGCTTTGGCAAATAGTCATCCGTGTAGAATTTAAAATTCATTTCAGTCACTGGTTTTTCTGGTCCAGAAACGTTTGTAGCTTAGCTGCCGTTATATGGTTTGAATAATGATGACTATGACATTACACAACAAAGACACAGTGGTGGTCAAGCCAGTGATTGGTCAGTTTCAAGGTAAGATATAGACTCAGGACAGAAAGATATGAATTCTAGTAGTATCAACCTGATCTGGGAGAACAAAGCAGTGTCTGTGTTGCCGATGGACATGGAAAGGGGCTTCAACATAACTCTGTTTGTTTGTGCTTGTTGGAGCAGCGAGTCATGTAGATCAGATTACTGTGATTGTCTCCCATCAACTGACCCGATAAGTAAAACAACGATACTGCTTGGTATCTCATTAAGATACAGTTTGATCAATATCTGTCCTTAGATGCTGTTTCATGTGTGAAGTGTTTGTTTAATTCATTGTTTATCTGTAGATTGTTAACCATTGCATGTCTAATGTGCAACTTGATGGCACTATAGCTCTCAGACGGAAAGTAAACATGGCTGTCCGTGTTGGAACACAGGTGGATATTGAGTGAATGGATTGGTGGAAGGATTCCTAGGTAGATAGTGAATGGACATTTCATAGATGGTTCTTGTGATTGGATTGATCTTGTCATGAGGAGGGGTGTATCTAATCTGGTCATGGTTCTTCGTCAACAAGATACAACACTCAACCACATTGTACAACACTCTATAAATCACAATGCTGTATAAACCACATCTACATTGTACAATTTTATAAAGCTACAGCACTAAGCAGAATTGCACAAAACTCGTCCACATTGTGTGACACTTAACAACAGTGTATAACACATAACACCTTTGTCATCTATGTGCAAATCAAAAACATTGTACAATATTCAGCTATATTGTGCAGCACTGGGCATTGTTGTACAACACCTGACAACATTGTACAATATTCAGCTATATTGTGAAGCACTTGGCAGCGTTGCACAATATAGCTGACAACATTGTACAATATTCAGCTATATTGTGAAGCACTTGGCAGCGTTGCACAATATAGCTGACAACATTGTACAATATTCAGCTATATTGTGCAGCACTTGGCAATGTTGTACAACACCTGACAACATTGTACAATATTCAGCTATATTGTGCAGCACTGGCCAATGTTGTACAACACCTGACAACATTGTACAATATTCAGCTATATTGTGCAGCTCTGGCCAATGTTGTACAACACCTGACAACATTGTACAATATTCAGCTATATTGTGCAGCACTTGGCAGCGTTGCACACACCAACTCTAAACAACATAAGAGCTACCAGAAGAAGTATTCAGTTAATGTCAGTGTGTACCAGACAAGTGGCCAGTCACTTAATATCCAACATCTATGCAGCTAGTGAAGCAAAAGTGAAGAAGTTGATTGTTCATGCTGTTAAAAAATATGTCGCGGCGACTCTGTTGATGGTGTTCCAGTTGTTCGACAGACTTGCATTTCCGGACCCAGTTGTCAGGCGGGATTATCTGGGCTGATAGATCAAAGTGTTATTGATTTTTGCCTCTGCTTTTCGAAAAATTAGATTCTATCATAAAACAGATTCCTGTAAATAAGCTTTTATTCTCATGTGGGTCGGGTCTTTGATATTGATGAGTGAAATGCACACATCTTGTATTTATCAGGCATAAAATGTTTTGGTAATCAATTTTTATGACAAGAAAATGATTCTATTCATTCATATGAAACAGGTTTGGGTTTCTTCAATGAACGTGCTATGGGTGTCAGGCAACATGAGTATTATGTCCTGTGGCAATTACATCAGTTCTAAAATCCAATAAAAATTTCAGTTTTAGAATTCTTTTCCCAAATATTTTGTGTGCATATGAGCACACTTATTACTCTGAAATATTGCATAACATTGGTGATATCGGAAAAAGGCCTTGACAGCTCTCATCAACATGCAGCTGAACTGTGCCATCTTCATTAGAATTTATTTACACATTCTTTAGAAGTATTATTGCACAGCACTTCCTCAGAGAGCGACATCAATGTGCCTCCATTTGTACTCACATGCATTTTGTGAGGGATTTATTGGTACGCCAGTGTTGCAAGTCTTCTGATGTATTAGTTTATCATCCTGGCTCTTGTTTATTCGAAAGGTTTGAGGGGTCAGCAAAATAGCATGCGTTGCCATGGAGATGAAAGCATGCAGGAATTATTTTGTGCTCTCTGAACATATTCTGGAAGTTTACCTCCCCTGTTTCTCTCGATACCATTGAAAAGAGATGTGAGGAGTTTGTGAATGGAGCCTGACAATATTACGTAACCCTAGCGTGGGTCAGGGCCTGCTGGTTGTTGCGTGAGTCTTATAGCATATTTTTCTGTCATAAACCTATTAATCCAGTTTCTGATGATTTTCCCCACACATCAAACTGGCCATGTCAGAATTGTTGATGGCGAATTGATAATGTGATAAATGCCATATAAAAACAGATGCTCCACGAGTCCATGTTTTATGGCATGTTCACGGGGAGGGGGCCAGGAAAAAGGAAGAACTACTGTTTAGTGCTTACCACTGCAACCTCTGAACGGGAATTTCATTACCCAGAAACCACATGTTCAGGTGGTCATTTTTAAGGTTGTGAGCGTGATAAAACTGTGTCAAAGCTATATATCTATTTGCACATGAATGAAATTTATGATCTGTATATGAGTGATGTATATTCCTTGGTGTATGTACATGTCCTCCCTGCAACCGGGGACGGTGGGGTGGTCTAGTGGTTCAAGCGTATGCTCATCATACCGAAGGCCCAGGTTCGTTTTTCCACATGGGTACAATGTATGAAGTTCATTATTGGTGTCTCCCATGATATTGCCGGAATATTGCTAAAATCCGCATAAAACCCAACTTACTCACTCTCTCTGCAACCCATTTTACCTGAGCTCACATCAGGACATGTCTACGTCAGATGTCCTACCAGGGAGCAAGTACTGGTCCTGTCTCTTTGTCTGTCCCGACGTAGTTGATGCTGATTATAATATCAATCACCAGATTGTCAGATTCAAGTATTTACAGGCATCATTCTTATAGCAGAACATGGCTGTGTTAAGCAATAGATGAAGCAGGTACTGTAATCTTTCACAGGAAATTGAAGTCATTTTGTCGGTTTTCTATACTTGATCATGTATAGCAATCTGTTACAAAAGCAGCTAGATATATCGGTTCAAGTTTTGAGCTAAGATGTTAAAAAAATTAATATCTTTAATAATGGAGTTAAAGCATATAAGGCAAGTATGTGGTCAGAACAACAGGCATAATGTCCATCTTTGTTTAAATCCTTATATGCCTTGACTAAGTGTCCAGGTATGTCCGGGTTTATAAACATTTTGTCTAACAGTATTATTCACTACCTACACCATTGATCTACCTAATAAACTTCTGATGCTTGATAAAGTTGAAGTGTTGCCGAGATAAGATTGATGACAGTTGATTGTTTTTGTTATTCCGTCTTTCCTTACACAAAATAATCTCCTTAGTCATGCTTCCAAACAAACGAATGTTAGTCAGTTGAGGTTCTTGACATGCCGACCCAGATTTAATATATATAAGAAATTACTAGTCATGCTAAATACACGTTTCATGACAGTCATACACAATTTGTTCTCCCGATCTCAAACACCAGGCTCATACATGAATATATTACTGTTTGTAAGGGTATACAGATAAAACAAGCAACCTTTGATCTGGTTAGCGTCTCCAGGAACATTGACCATTGACCTTGACTGTGGTGATGGGTAGAGGCGAGATTGGTGTGTACCCAGTGACCTTCTCTGCACTGAGTCAACTCTCCAGGTGGATGTGTTGCCAGGTAGGGTAGACTTCTGTCACTGTCGTAGCTGACGTCTCGATGATTGTTCACCCATGTTTCAATGCTAACAATCAGTGCTCACATGAGGCAACTCTTTCACTGACATGGTTAATACCTGTTTAGTAGACATGTACCGTTTGGTTAGCGTACCTTCACTTTCTTATCAGAAAGTTTTGATTGTTAACAGATTGATGAAATATAAATGAATGAGAAAAAAGCTGTTGTTTGGAAAGAACAAATGATGAAGCATATGTCCATCGGGTTCTGGGGCAGTAGGGTAGCCTAGTGGTTAAAGTGTTCACTCCAAAAACTTGGGTTTGAAGATTGGTAAAATGTGTGAAGCCCATTTCTGGTGTCTCCCATCGTGATATTGCTGGAATATTGTTAAAAGTAGAGTAAAACTAAACTCACTCACTCCATCAGGTTGTTTGGAATTTGTTTGGTTGTGAAGGGCATCAATGCACCGTACTAGTTATATTTCGTGTCCCATTCAGCAGTATTCCAGATACATTCATTGACGGTGTATGATCTGGCACAGACCCACGAATGACAAGGATGAGCATGATCGGGACACCATGTCAGTCATCCAGATTGCCAAGTCAGACCAAAACATCCTCCAGCTACACATACAGCAAGCATGGGATACTGGCAGCTTATTTTACCCTGGGATCCCTACAGTCTCATTAATAGCAGCAAGGCAGGTCATCATTCATATTCACAAGTGCCATATGTTCACAGCAAGTGGAGTGTTTAAACACATGACGATGGGAGTCTCTCTGCTGTAGAATATTGCACTAACAGGGTCCACGTGTTGATGTTGTAGTACATAATGTTCCAGATCTCATGGACAGCAATGTTTGTCCATGATCAGTAAATCTCACATGACACACAATCTACAGGTCACTGGTTATGACCATCTAATCCCTGTTAGTTGTGTGGAAGTGAATTTCTCATTTGGTGTCTTCTTGGCCCACACACAGACAAGCATGAAGAACTGGAGACTTTTGCCCTGGAATCAGCACTGGCAGACAAACATGCAGTACTGAAGACTATTCTGACCCAAGGATCAGCATTGGCAAACAAACATTTGGACCTTGTCTGCCAGGCACACAGCATTGGCAGACAAACTGTGGGTTTTAAGTACTGCTTTGCTATGGAATCTCCACTTGGACAAATCTGAGTTACTGGGGACATCTTCTGGAACACCACTGGGAGACAATCATTGGGTACCAGGAGCCATTTTGGCCTTGGAATCTTACTTGTGTCTGAAAATATCTGACCCAGCAACTCAACTGTTGCTTCAGGAACCTATGAGCTAGAGGAAATCATAGTTTATCTGTCCCAAGGGGTTTGGTTTAGTTGGACCTGAGCCACCTTGATGTGCTATATCAATTCAACAGAAGATACTGATTCCAAATTTCCCTCAGATTATGTATGATTTCCAAGTGTACAAATGGCGTTCAGTGTGTCTAATTTTCCCATGTGTATGGTGTAGTGTCAATGTTATCTGCTAGATTGGCCACACTGGTATCATGTTTGACAAAATCTATGCTATAAATGTTTTTAAATAATAAATTCTAGACTTGTATTTTTTTAGTAAAATTAAAAGTGCTGGTTCTCTCATTAATGAAATTCCATAAGTAATACTTTGTTCTCTTCTGGTACAGTATTTGTCATGTTCTACTTTTTAACTGTCTTCCAGCCATGTCTTTTTCACAATGACAAATTGACAAGAAATATTTATGGAAAGACAGATTTTCAAACAAAAATGAAATAAAAAGCAAAAATGAAAATAAACTAGGTTTCCATGACATTTATGCCATTTTGAAAACATTAATGGTAGACTATTGTTTGGTAGGATAATTTCAATGTTTTGAAAACTGTTGTTTAATGTTCAAATGGGGTTACTGAAATATGTATCATGAAAGTTTATGGTGGCAGCTCATCTCGAGGTATTTGCCACAACTGAAAGAATCTCTTTTGAGTTGACAATGTGATATTATCACAGCTCATTTGTCAGGTTTTTGAAGCAATCTAGGTGCTGTTTTTGTTTCCGATCTTTAAGAAGGCTGTCAACAGTCTCTAACATATTACTGACCTCCGATTGGGTTCAGTGTTCTTCTAAAGGTCTAGGAAACATGGCCTTTACTTGCACATTGCGTCTACAGGGTGCCGCAGCTCACTGTCTTTCAAATAGTTTTCAATGGCTGCTTACTGAATTTACACTCAAGTTACACAAAGTTGGAATAAATTTTGCAGGCGTCCTTGTTCACGTTGGATGCTTTTTTAATGACAGAACTTTAAAGAGGCATAGGTCTTTCGTGAATAATTTGGTTATATTTGAGCTGTTAGGTACGTTCAACCTCTTGAATTGTAATCTCTGAGATGATTTTTGAAAACCAAGTTTTGTTGTTCGACAGCCCTTGTCCATGCCTGCTGACTTTCAACAGCTGAAGGTCGACCTCCATGCTGAGTTGCTGACAATGTAATTGAAGATTGTTAATTTAGTTTGCAGCATGAGAACAAATTTTCTCGCAATTTGTCTTATTTTACTGAAATGGAACCGAAACTTGCTCCAGGAAGGTTCACTGTGTAGAAACAAACAAGATATCCTTTCTGGTTGAGTTTGTTTGGTGTATAAAGTATCTGGCAATTGCTTGTTGATGGAACTAATTGGGTTTATATTCACACACACCCTGATGAATGGTAAGTGGAAGAATTTTATGAAGATATTTTTTTATTGTCTATCTGTCAGAATCTTCAAAGATGACCCAAATGCGAGGTCCATGTAGGTGACAGCCATGTCCAAGACAGTGATAACCTGCTCAGCTATATTTGATCTCATGAATCTCCATTTTAGGCAGCGACTGATGAGAAGTCATAGGAAGCCAGTGCTGACATGATTAATGGAAAAGGAATTCCAAAGCTATTGAATTTAAAGATTTAAGTTTCTTCTGAGTTGTAAATGTGCAGGCTCTGTGAGAGTGTGTGGTTGAGAAGTAACGTAATAAGTTTTGGCAGTAGAGCCATGTGCTATCCCACCAATATCAGCCAACCTTTCATAACTGTATCCCTGACCTTCTTTGAACCTATTCAAAGGAGACATTTAATTTTGATGAGGTAAACAGTTATAGACCGGCTGTTAAATCTGACCAATTATCGTCAGCTAATTATGTCTTAAGCTAGCCGATAAGTAATCAATGCTAATTACCCAAGCCAGTGCATAATGGATGACTGTGGCAGTTTCTGTCCAACCGATATTCTGTGGTGCAGTTGAAGCAGGAAGTAGATATTATGTTCATATATTTCAATTTATTACGATGACTTAATGTATTGTCCTTTTCAGATCAAATACAGGAAGTCAAAGTTATATTGTTTTTTAAATCATTGTTCATGATTATTGTTGATCATAATTATTTCAGATCAAATTATTTCTCTTCCGTATATAGACATGTTGAATGTCCTTGGTTGGTCTGCATTATTGTGTATATTGTTGCGGAGAAGAAAAAAAGAGATACAGGTCTTATCTGTGTTCGAGTGGCGTGTTTATATAAACAAGGTCACTGGGTGCTACCTACGTCTACCGCTGGTATACATAGCGTGCACTCAGATAGATGCGAGTACCTACTGGTAGCGTGTGCTCATGGGACATGTCATGTATGTTGGCGTTGGAAAAATCTGAAATAGGTATTGAAGAATACACATAAAAATTCATTTGTTTGAAAGAAATAGTACTATTGAAATGCTGGACTTATGGATAGAAGAAAGTTTGACAAATGGATGAAATATTGATAAAAACGTCAGTGGAAAATTGTTGAATGGTTAGATTAATTGGTAGTAATTGGTAATAATAGTTGGTAGTGGTAGTAGTAGTGATAGTGGTAGTGGTGGTAGTGGTAGTGGTGGTAGTAGTATTAGTGGAAGTAGTAGTAAAAGTAGTAGTATTAGTAGTGACAGTAGTAGTAGTAGTGAATATGGAATTTCTTGCAGACCATCTATTTAACATAATTAAATTTTATTTTTTGAATGTTGAGTATGCTTTGTAAATTCCTGAATATATTAAGCTTGTAATGCGAGTTATGTATATGATGTTTTTTCTGCAGGTAATTTGTAGAAACTGATTTCCCTACAACTGTGAGTCATCACCTGATGGGCGGAATCTTTACAGATAGCTAGATTGTCATGATACAGTACATTTGTTTGGCAGTACATGATAACTCACAAAACATGAAGCCATAGCAAATAATGCATGCCGTAAAATACATCCAGATTGACATGTACTATTATCAGGGAGACTTATTGCAAGTTAAGTGACTGGTGTTGAGTCGAGGAGACTGGTTTCTGGAGACCAAATTTATAGTTTCATTATCTTATGATAAGCCTGGATTTGTGTATAAGGTTGTAGCGACACCATGGGCAGGTGCCTGACCCGAGGTTACCGCTAAGGTCACCTGATTATAGAGATTACCCAGAGTGTGGGTTACGAGGTTCTACACTGAAAGTAGCGTGGAGGAATACATCGAGGATTACCTTGATCATTGATGTGTGGATTGAAGGATTTGAAAATTTAATCAACAAATGCACTGTGCAGTCATCAACGTTATGCAGCGCAACGGGCATCTTTCAGGTGGAGTAGATACGCTTGCAGTTGCCGTTAAGTTGGACGTGATGAATGTTTCGTACGATCAGCTTATCTTGTTGTTTTAGGCTTCTAGAGCATTGAGTGTAGAGAAGTAAAATGTATGTTATAGGGCTTTTGATGTAGATGGATTATTTATCAAAACTTCAGCAAGCCATATTAATTGAAATGATTGTGTGGTGCACTATTGCTGTCAGAATCACTTGAGGCCATGGCGGGAAAACTCTTTAGTGTTTACACTGGTGGAATGATTGAGATTTTATTCTTTAGGAACAGATCTGTTTGCAGCTGAGAAGATTACTGACTGAACATACATATAGATAGTTTATGATAGGGCTTTGAGGCTTGGGATGTGGTTTGGGGGCTATCTATGCTACTGTGATTTGAAGAACTCTCAAAGATGGCTGATTTTGTCTGGGCTAATGGTGTGTAAGTGAGTGAGTGAGTGAGTTTGCTGGGTTAACCCTGCACTGCTGTAGTCTATATTGGGGTAATGGCGACCTATTGTACCTCACAATCCCAGGGGCAGACATTGGGTACTGGGGACCTATCCTGTCCCTGGAGACAATTACAGAATACTGGGGACCTATTCTGTCCAAGGAGACAATCACAGAATACTGGA
>VKKT01000629.1:32032-42286 GCA_008038995.1 Haliotis laevigata | reverse complement strand
ATACTTTTTCTATGCGAGGCGATTCACGGTTGCTCGGAAATTGGAAAGAAGCCCGGATTGTAATGCGCATGCGCAGCAAAGGTCAAAGTTCGCTGATGTAAAAATGTTTCAGTTTCATAGTTTTTCGTTGACATTTTTACTGTTTCTGTAGCGAGGTAATGTGTTTATGTTGTTATTTCCACGATTAATGTGGGCTTTTCTGCGTTTTCTTTGGTAGGCCTGAAATATATGTTGAAAATGTTGTCCAGCCTGGGGTCGTGACCTACTGATTCAGAGTTGCTTCCCTTGAGTTTCCAGGAACCAATGACAGGTCTCTTGGTGCCAGTGTTCACAGGTTCCGCCTTTGTCATAAATGTAGGCCTGTGTGCTACAGTAAACAGTAATGAATGAATGTATGTGCGTGTAACTTTATGAGGCGACTGTGTATGGAATGAGTGCACAATTTTCGTCCTGGCTAATTGGAGGTATCCATGCGTCTCTATTGTCCATTGGCATCAATATTTGTCATAGATACCGTTTTGGATAGATACAGTACAATAAGAAACACATGTCAGTCAACATGTTATGTCTTTTCTGAGTGGAATTTATTAGTTGAAGTGATGAACAAGGGGGGATACACGTTTTGTGTTTCAGCATGTACATCATTCATACATCTCATTTAAAACAGTTGTCAAGTAAGTTGTAGAACAGTCCTTCGTGGACATGTTATTATTTGCTTATCAAACTGGTACATGTGGAGAAGAGCAGTATGCATTTTTAGAAGTTCACAAAGGATAATCAACATCACTGTGGTCATACAACTACACCCATAACGGTGTTGTTGGAGTTTTTAATATTGCAGTCGCGTTTGTAATAGTGCAATTGCCTTTTTTGTCCTTCGTCCATCCACTTACATGTGACAAAAATCTGGCAGACCATTAGATGTAATCTACCAGTTTGAACTCTGCTGGAATTCTCAGCAATAGTGTCATGAACATGCTGCTGAAACTTGTTTGAAATGAGAATATTCCATAAACCGAGATATTTCAGGTGACCTGCAAACTATGTTCCAGACACATCCTTCTCAATAAAGCCCATCCTATTTTCAAACTACTAGTTAATCTGTCACAGCACGGCAGCAATATACAGTAATATAAAGAATTGGATGGTCCCTAACTTATTTCTAGAAGTATAACTGAAAATGCAGCCATGCAGCTTGTTCAATGTTTTGTATCTATTACTGGAGACCTGGATGATCAATCAAAACTCATTAATTTATCATGGATACGGTTGAAAGTATAACCTGAAAACACTCCAGTGGATGGATGTACTATACTATGGGATACTGAATAGAGGTGTTGCTGAAGCAAGCTGCAGATGTAGATTGCTGTTACTGTGCACACAAGGAACTGTGGAGGAGGACATTCATGCCACGTCATGGTGTGGGTCCTCTTGTTATTTCTGGGCCAGCGCCTGAGCAAATGTTTCTTTATGAAATGACCCACATTGAAAGGTGTGTTGTAGGAAGGTACAATATGAGCTGCTGTTGTAGCATGACAAGGTCGTGCCTTTGAGAAGTTGGGATTCAATGGAATAATTCACAATAGCACAGTGCCACAATGGCAAAATACCACCAATTTGCAAGGGTTTATTTTTGAAGAAAATATATGTACACTTAAACATCATGGAAGGAGGATGAAGACGAAGAAATGAGCCCCAGAATAGCGATCTGAAAATATTTGTTATTGCCTCCACCTAGTGAGACCATTGTTAATATTTTGCCAGGCAGCATGAGTAATACCTACAAAGTTTACCTTGTGGACGATAATTTTTTCAAGTAGTTTCATCACTGCATGGAGAATCTCCATTGTATTGTATAAGGCACAGCCATTTAATATTTGGGAGGGTGGCAAGGAGTTTTGTTTGAGGCTGAATATTTGGTGACTGTTTCAGAAGGTATGATTATTTTTCTAAATGTTTTCAGATTTATTACTTTTTTAAGATGAGTCAAAATTCTATATTTCTTGAATATATTTCTTGAATATATTTTTAAGAACGTAAAATTGAATTCGCTGGTCATGAGTTCTCACCCAAGATTTCCCCTGATTATGATTTTTGTCAGATCTTTTCCTTGTGGAAAATAGGACAAGGTTATTAAATGTGCTTAGAAAATGTAGATAAGTACAAAAACAAGATCTGTTTAAAATGATTTTTATCAGAAGATGATTGGTAGTTAAGCTTAAAAATGATACTCTGAGTGTTGAATGTGCTTAATATTTCAGTCATCAATTCATTCTATTTCCTGTAGCAAGAACCGTCATTTCTCCTGCTCTCAGTGAATCATCAGAGACCTACATTTCAATCACAAAGGCCTTTATTTTGACACTGGACAGTTGTCGTCAACCTTTCGTTGTCTTTGAGCTACAGATTCAAAGTAAAATTTTCACATTCTAACTTCATCTCTTACATGATTCTCTAATTAATTCAGTAATTAGTTGTTGTCATTTTGCCTGTGTGCTCGGCACCTTAAATAAACTATGCACTGTACTCAAAGTGAGGCATATAATGCAGGTTATTGATTCTAGGTTCCGCTAGTGATTGAATTTACCCTGATATGATTAATTTTTCGGGGGAATAGGATCATACAGAAGTAGCAATTACTGACCAGCGAGTCCGGGGAGCGGACTGAGATCGAGGCTATTTGACGACAAGTAATGCAAACAGATTACTCTGATCTAGCAGACTACAGAATTACTCGGAGCATGTGACTGCTTCAGAGGGCTTTCGGCCCTTAATGGCCAGGAGTAAGTCGTCTTGAAGGATCCAAAACTGCTAAATTGGACAATTGGTTCCATTGATAATCCATTAAAATGAGTTGATTTTGTTAAACGTTAGATGTTAATTGTCATGTTGTTGTTACACCATTGGTCACTTCATCGCTGATTGTTGTGTTGTTTAGTCTGTAGATCAAAGTTACATTAGTTCAAGATAACGGAGGATGTTGTACATGTGATGCTGCTGATTATAAGGAATCAAATATGCAAGGTTCAGTAGGAGATTAAATTACCCCTAATTATAAAATTTAGTTCAACCCCAGTATCTCATGATTGTCCAGTTATATGTTTGTCAGAGGCAGAAGGGTTAAACTAAATATCAGCATGTTCATTAAACAATTGAAAAAATAATTTGTTCCATTTTGACTTTTAGTTAATCCCACCAAATTAAGTACATTATAATGTCAATTCTTCACCAAATTGCTTCTCAGTTATTGGAGGTTGTGAATCTAGCCCAAGTTGCTGCAGGTTTACTAATAGCTTTGAACATTAACTTAGGGCTTTTGACAAAAGGGCAGACTCCAAACTATTATGTCTAATTTTCTGACAATGTCACAATATTTCCTGAGCTAATTTGGGTTATCATAGCTGAAATGGGCCTCCTTAAAGGCCAAATGCAAAATGGGGTTCTATTTTGTCTAAAGAATGCCGGTCCAGAAAAGCCCGGCATTAGGTTGTTTATGTAACAGGATGTACATGTCAGCTGGACTCGTCAGCGACCTGAGTTTTTTTATTACAAAGAAATGTCATTTAGAGTAAGGAATATATGTAATTCCATCATACCTGCTGTTCGGCACCGCGGCTCTGTTGCTTGCAGCGCTGTGTGTATAGTGCCCTTTGTGGCACACACATCTCTTGCTCTCTGCTATTAGATTCCTACACCATATAGAATAAATATTTTTTCGGGAGTATTTGTGTGGTTGCAATTAGGATAAGATCCATTTTCCAAATTCACAAGCAAAGGTACACGTGGTCCATGTTTTGTAGCTGGGACCATGTGTTCCGGGATTCTGACGGCATAAACGAAGAATGTCAGATACAAGCCAGCCCAGTGGATACTGAGAGAGGAACTATGTCTGTTCCTTCTTTCGCGGTCTGCTACATACTGTTTCAATGAAAGCAGAACCCAGCAGTCAAATTGGTGTCAGGAGTGGAACACCTCTCTCTCTCCCTCACCCCCCAAGATCCCATTTGGACCCTGTGTTATTTTTACCAGTCAACACAACAACGCCAATGTGATTGCTAGGTCCCACGATGGCTAACAGTGTCTCGATCTGTCCGCGATGATCGAAATTGATCAAACATGTCTGACCTGCCCTGCCTGAGCCATGTGATCCAGTCCTCTATTAAAACTGTTACATACTGCTGGGTAGTAGTGAGCAATATTGCCTTGGCAGGAAAATCCGTTTTCGCTACTCCACCATTCCCATCTTGATCGGAGGCCTATGTCCATTATTTGAGCGATTGTGAGTGTTTTGAGTTGTACTGATGGATCTGGATTGCCGCCTGCCTGTGGAGGTGCTGCACTATAGTGAATGAAGGGATGTCATGGCCTGGACCAATCCATTCCACTGTGGATGAACCAAGGAGCGAGGGATTCCAGTTGTCTCTCGCTGCCCCCCCTATTGTTCCCCCTCCAACAGCAGCCCGTGCTGCTTCAGTGATCTTGTAGTGGCACACATCACCTCTCCAGAAATACGAGAGTGGTGGCTGGTGAAAAAACTCATTCATACGGACGCAGTAAGTCTTCACAAAGGAGGAGAGGTGTAGAGAAGGACTCTTCTGCCAGTAAGGGGGGAAAATGTGGAGCATTATACATGCTTACCAGTATGGGAACATCGGAGGGTTTCCTGGCTACCCGTCCCGACCCCCTCACACAAGGTAGGTTGTCACTAATTGTTTACTGGGCTACTGTGGTTGTCGTGTGGTATCAGAGAGTCCCTGACAGGGATTAGGCCCCTTGTCCTGTAGGTAATTAACCACATGTCCTGGGGGCTCTATAATCCATGCTTGTGAGGCACCGGTAACAGCTATTCCCAATAACCCACGGTGTTAGTAGAGTTAATTATATACTGCGAGAACGTTATGTAGGACTGTGTCATCATTCTCGCAGCCCCAGTCATAAATCTACGGCCATACCCTATAACAGTTTCTCCTCTCAAAGAATAACATGTGGTACAGCTGGGACAATGCATGCTAGTAGCTATTTGTAGAAGCACCAAGAAAAGCCTGTTGATTTTGACAGAATGAAAGTCATAAACTTCTTTCAGGTTGAAGACAATAAAAATTTGTCTGTGACTGCTTATGAAAAGTTTACTGACATGTAGAAATGTCCATTCCTTATGACTTTCATGATATATTTGGATACTCAATGTAGTTATCAAAACGTCAACACTTCTGTCTGATGCGCGAGATGTAAGACATATAAGTGGTTTGTGTATCAGAATATTTATGTTTCATTTTAAACAAATAAAAGTTGTCATTTGGTGATTATATCCTTCCGAGATGCTTATAAATTGATGCTGTCAGAGTAAATCTAATTCTAAAAGTCCTAATATTTCGGGATAGAAGGAATAGTACATTGTCACAGTGGTTTAAGAAGATAGTAGACAGCTTTCAAGCATCATATTTTTCTGAATTCATTTAATTCACAATTCCTTAGTTATTCACAATGTTTAGAATGTGATATACTTTGTGGTTGTTTTTTATAGAGATTATTGGGTATGTGACCTAAGCTGTTCACAGAAATTGGATATATATGAAGAAAACAAAAAGTATGAAAGTCTATTTAAGCACAGAGCTTGGTATCAAAATTAGGACAATGTTAGAATTAAGTCTACAAAACGTTCAAGTCAATTTTTTCTGCCAGTGTATTGAAATATGGACGTTTTGAAGACCATTAGCATGGTTTGTTTTCAGTAAAGAGTGACATATTAAACATGTGTAAATTGTACTCAGAATGGTAAAGATTATCAGTAGTACTTGTGGGCCAGTAAATTCAGATTTCATATGTTCGCATTGCTTTAACAACAGATCTGCGAGACAAATTGTGTTAATTCTGTAGTTGCTATGTCGTAATCTCGGAAGCTGATAAATCCATCTGCAGATGAGAAATTCTACACTTTGCTGATGCATGGTATATTTTTAGTGGTGTTAAAACAAATTCTTCTTTTAAACCTGGTCTGAGTTTTTTGAGGTTGTATAATCTTTTCATGCAAGACATGTTTATTTGTTTAAATATTTCTCAATTACTGAACAGTTATTTCCTGTCTGAAGCATCAGTTTGAAATTTGACACTTATGAGGTATTTGCGAATTGGAACGGAACTGTTTCTTGGTATTATCAATTAATTATCTTAATCACAGTCTTAGCGTAGCATGGCGCCAATTACAAGATATAATGATTCAGAGGCAATACTTTGTGATTATTCTCTTTTTTTATCGTAAAGCGACTTGGTTCTTGAGGCATGTCTCAGCTGATCAAGGACCCACTGATTTTGAAGTCTTGTGTGAATAAAAGATTGATGCTTTGCTACGATAATTTCCATATTATAGATGTGCTGATGCCTGCTACTGCATTTTTTATAGCTGCTAGTTCTCGAGCCATGAACAATTAGGATGAAATCAAGTTTAATGTAAAAACGATACAGATGCTTGTTAAGAATTGTAAGGCAGAGTGAAGTTGTTGACATTTTTATGAGATGTTTTCACTATCCTAATCTCTCGTTAATAGCAGAAATGTGTTGCTGCTTTGCTAGAATGTGTCTGCTGAGATTTAGGGAGATAGTTGTCAGTAGACTGTGAAGCAGTTTTATTACCAATAGCATTTATGCCGGGATACATGGTTATTTTGGTGACGGGGGAAACAGACACTATCCGAGATGATCGTAATAAATATGTTACTCTGACTATCACCATCTGAAATAACACTAAATGAAAACATATTGCAATTACCGCTAAAAGGTGACAGAATTGATCTTTAGATAAACCTGGCTCTAAAACTGGTTTTCACTATTTTATTTAGTGATATTCAGGGGAAAGGGTGCACTCTCTGTCATTTAATTAATACTGTAATAGATTGGGTAGGTTAGAGGGGGTGTTGTAGATGACAGCTATCAGTAATGACAGCTTGGCAATCACTTGACAAGTTCCTGGAGCCGTTATAACCTGGTTTCAGATATTTGTATCTATTCACTTGAAGCTCATTTCTAGTGTTCCTCATTGTAGTATATAATATGATGTACTTGACTGTATTCAGTTCATCTGTAATGGGAAGTGTGTATAGAAATGATGTGGAAAAAATTGTAAGGTTCATTTTATGCTTGATAATTATGTCATTTGTCAAATGTCAGTCTGACATGTTTTATGCTTGTGCAAGTTGACATTTACTGTTTGATGTAAAGGATATGCTTGCAATCGTCAGAGAAAAACACATGAAATGTCTTGGGCAGGTTAAGAGTGTTTGATGTGTTCGGTATTTACCTGGTATTGATGTTGTTATGTTATCTGATTTGTTTTGTTAGTTTTTCATGTACAAGTTTAGTTTCATGTCGATTGTCATCTAACACCATGCTGGCAAGATGAATACTTCTTTGAAAAACTGATTGGGTCTTTTTCTGTTTGGAAATTGATCTTCCAAAAAACAGATTATAGCAATTGGATTTTATGTTTTATTGGGTAAGAAAGAGGTAATTTCTGTTACAAGGTATCATGTGATCAACAATTGACTTACAGGGGGGATAACTGTTGCAGTACTAATCTCAAGTCAATTGTTTTACTACAATGTTTTTACACTTTCTGCTTGGTATATTGCTTTGACTTAAGTGTGGAAAATACATCTCAGAAAACAGGGTCAGCTGTTTGCTCTTTACTGCTGCATTCAGCTGTATTTAATTGACTTCTATGATTGTCTATTTCACTCAATTTGATAAAGACGACTGGTGGAATTACCTTTTCTCCAGCTGAGATTTGGCATGTTGAGGAGGACGGGGAATTGGTGGCAAATGCTTCCACACTGAAACTTCATTTCACGGACACCTCTCTTTCCGTTGGAGGTGCAAAGATTGAAGCCATTTTCGTGAAATGTTAATGGTCACTAGGCCAACATGCAGCATCATTCCGTCAAGGGATATAGATTTTAGAGCCATCTCAGCCCACGTTGGTACAATTTATCCTCCATTCCGAAGAGTTATCTATGACCAAGCGCACTTGTAGGCCGAGAAGGGCTACGCCGTTAAATTGATTCAATAACGATAATAATAAATTTCCCCACACTTTGTATAGAATGAATTCAGCAGAAGGAGTGAGTATGGAGAATATTATTATAAAGTACCCACTTAACAACGGTAAAGGAACACAATTGATCTATCTTACTATCTATCAAGAGAGGGGACATTTGTGGGATTATGTCTCTTGAGATGCCCAAACATTCTGGTGTTCATTCTGGGTTGTTATATTGGTGCGTAACACTTTACTTATCTACCAAAGTGTGGCTAAGTGGATTGTGTACATAGCTTTGTATAAATGTCAATATTCCCCGGTATGACTTATGGGATTGGTTGAGGAAATCAAACGTACAGGATTTCACTAGTTTCTGCCTGACCTCCTCTTGTGCGGCCAGGATTAACTGTAGACAAGGTTCAAGTTAGGGGAGCATTTATGGATGCTTGATAAGTAAGTTTACATCAGTTGTAGGATCATGAAGGATCAATACAAAAACACGAGACATGATCAAATTCTTATCATATTTGACCTGTTCGGAAATTTTCTTACAAACCATCAGACACATTAAGTAGTTTTTTCAACACACTCACTGTGTGGGTAGTACAGTGCTCCTTGACCTTTAGCAATATTCCAGCCATATAACAACCTTGCATCAGTAGAATGTCACATGTATGGAAGGAAGAAAATATAAAACTTTAGCTCAAACAGCAATTAGGTTATCGCAGAATGTCTCTATGTGTCAACCATTGTAGCACTTTTCTGGTTCTCCAACCTTGTGGTTGAAGTTTTCTCTTGTCACACCAAGGACCTGGGTTCGATTCCCACATGGGTACAATGTGTGAAGCCCATTTCTGGTGTCCCCTGCCGGGATATTGCTGGAATATTGCTAAAAGCAGCATAAACCAAACTCACTCACTCTCCACACAAAGAGACCTATATTCAGTGCCCTGGGACCCCAAGCTAGTCTGTGTTACCATACCTAGCGTTGACTGACAGTGTTTTCCACAAGCAAGTTGACAGAGTATGCAAAACACCGGGATTGTTTAAGTTAGTTATTTATAGTTGTGATATTATAAAGCTTGTGATCAAATTGAGACTGTAATATCAAATAATGACATTGCTAGTGGTATTACGGTGTGATATGGTGTAGCTACAGTTTGGTATATTAGAAAATCGGACCAATTCCAAGAGTACCGAGATGTGTTAAGGGAAAATGTTTTATGGGGTGTAAAGATTTTGTGTGTATACATCAGTGATATTTATTTGATTTAGGGGGAAGCTGATGTCTCTGTGATGATTGATGTGCGATTTATCAATAGAAATTTGACATTATCGGGGTTAATGTCATCCAAACATATTCCTTGTCAGAAATAGTGAGTGCCCTTCATCCAGTGTATAACCGTTTACAGTGTCACTGAAGGACACGGTTGATTGGTGGATTGTGTGAAGAGAAAAGGGGTGTATGTAATTTGTTTTGTTATTCAACTATTCTTATGTAAGAAATATATTCAATTGCAAGCACTACCTAACCCTAACCCTGACCCTGACCCTAACCCTAATGCTGACCCTGACCCTAACCCTAACCCTAACGCTAACCCTGACCCTGACCCAGTATTGTCCTCTGACCCTGAAATATACTTGGACTGAGATTTGCAGTAATATAGATCATTTTAATTATGTTGCAAGAGACAGTTTCATTCTGGAGCAATAGAGTAGCACAGTAGGTAAAGTAGTTACAATAGAGCCAAAGGCCTGGGTTTGATCCTCTATATTAAATACAGGAAATGTTTGATCACAATCCATGTTGACTCATGTACTGTAATGCACATGTTAAATCTAGCACCAGCTTCTGGTTTGTTTGATGGAAACCAGATTACACATACTATGTCTGTTAAAGCTTATTAGAAAGGAGCTCAGAAAACCAATTCTGTCCCGAATCTGAAGAAATCACGACTGGTTTGGAATTGTTCAGGTAATTCTATATCATTGCCTATTCAAAAGTCTTACTTTGTTCACCAAATTGTTTTTACGTTTATCTGTACCATACTGTGGCTCACAGATTTCACTAACAAAGTAAACCTCTGAGACATGTGTCACTTTGATTTGTCATTCTGGGTTTTTTTTAAATATGCCATGATATATGATGTACTTCCCACATGACAACTCAAATGCTCACTCACTCACACAAATCAGAGTGAGGTTTGAAACTGTGCATGAGT
>VKKT01000629.1:8763-27661 GCA_008038995.1 Haliotis laevigata | reverse complement strand
TGCTAGTTTTCGTATCCCACATATCAACATCATTTACCCCAGATTGCAGGAATTTCAAGATTGTGGATATCTAGTTTATGATGAGATGTAGCTCTACGTGTTGGAACAGTTGGGCAACTCCTCATTAACACTGGTGCCACTTTTGTTCTTCAGACGTGGAAAGGCAGAGTCTTGTCAGGAATTTGGGGAAGTGATTATATGAAGATAACATTACAAATGAGATATACTGGGTGGATTCTACATGCGCAGTAAACTTTGAGAACAACATCAATTTCTGAATTGTCATTCTATGGCATGTATAGATGTCAACTGAACCTGCTTGCTCTGTATTCACCCGATGAAGGTGCAAGAGGTAGCTCTGAAACTTCATTACAGACAATAAAGAATTTGTCATTCAAGTTTCATGTTCAAATCATGTCCAAATTGATTGAAAAATGTACCTGGTGCAAAAGGAATGTGGTATGCAAGTTGACTGTGACAATGTGCCCCTTTGTATGTATTATTTAAGGTAAGATTTGATAAGATCAAATAAATTATTGTTGAAGGGTTCGGATGAAGACAAGATGCATGGCAGTCATAATGACAAACACACACACACTCTCTCTCTCTTTTTCTGTCTCTCTTTCACACACAGACACATGGAGAAAGTGAGAGACGCTCTCTCACACACTCTCTCTCAGACACACACACTCTCTTTCTCTTTCTTTCTGTCTCTTTGTTTCTGTCTCTTTCTCACTCTCTCTCTCTCTCTCTCTCTCTCTCTCTCACACACAGAGACACACACACACAGAGCAGTGATTAATGGCAGAAGTTTACAAACTTCAAATGAAGTTTCTATTTTTTCCTATAAAATAACAACCTAATTCCATTTTGTTTCTTTTTGGCTGAGATTTCATATTTCATTTCATTTCAACACAGCATATATGTGACATTTCATATTAAGAGCATTAATGTCATTTTACATTGTAAACTTGTTTAGGGAGACAGTTTGATGTTGTTATTTCCAAAAAATTATTAAAATTTATGTGGCTATGCTTCTTTTAACATTTTCATATCTCATAATTTAGAACATCTGTTTCAAATTGTCAGTACTCTCATATTTGGTCAGTCGTTTTGGAAATATTATCTGTACTTTATGATACTTACATTATGACATTTCTTCAATTGGATTTTTTAACTGAAATGGGTGACTTTTACACAGCAGCATTGTTCACTGAGATCAGCAGGACTCACGGAGACCCAGGGCAAGCTATCAGTTAAGGGAGGCAACTCTGATTAGCCTGATCAGGAGATATGTTAGTGATTTTATGTCTCATCAGAAGGTTAGCTCTCAAAACAACCACTATATATCATTGTTGGTATATATCTTCTGGCTATAAGTAAGGCTAAGATGTTGTCACTCTATACAAAAGATGTATTAAGTTAGGGATTATAACCAGGTGATGTACTCTTTGATAAGCAGTATTGTGGTATCTGGTATAATGGCTGGGGCAGGAATTGTTCAGCAATTTTCCATTGCCGCTTATACAGTGAAAAGCTGGAGTTTGAAATAAAAATGACATAAATGTATTTGCTTTCTGTTTGGGAATGTTCCATGTTTAGGTGTAAAAGCTCCAACATTCATTGTGAAAGGATTAATTGTGGGGAGGGAGCTCAGTGTACATCTGTTTATCACAAGGACTGACTTTGAGAGATGCGAGCGCTTGCCATGTTGCTAAAAATATTACCAACCTCAATTCATCTGCCAGTTGGAAATTTATAAAATTGGATTTTTATCAGGAATTACTCTGTCATTTGTGAATTTAATCATGTGAATTTAGGAATTTAATTCATTTTACATCACTCGTTTCAAGTTTGCTGATGGTGATTGACGATAAACCTGTCGTTGTCCGAAATGAAACACTGGTTCTGTCTGGAGGGAAGCTTTCTGGGTTTCAGCAAGTAATGACATCGCACTAGGAACAGGCCTCGCTGGATAAATGGCATGTTAGAGATAGGCCGTGAGAAAGTAAAATATTTTGTCTTGCATAGTCCTACCATAGTCCATCTGTTATGCATTATGTTGACACTGAAATGTTATTTCATTTTGTTAGATAATTTAATTTAATTTAATTTAATTTGTTGTGACATTTGGAATGGGAAAAGTAATGTTTCAGGAAAGTCATTATCTACTGCACCAAATGAGACGGTTTATGCTAAAAATACTGTAATTTGATTACTATGCTCTTTGTTGATTTTGTTTGTACTCTGTTTAAGCCTTCCTCATTTGGTTTACAGATTTTTCACCACAATATCAGTTTGGCAGGACAGAATGATTCCTTCCTTTTTTGTGAAATAAGTTTGCATAGATGTTTTTAATTGGTTGATGGAATTCTGTTTGGTGGGGGGGGGGACATATGAATGTATTTGCTCTTGGCCCTTGTAAACTGTGACAGTGGAACTTTCAAACTGACTGAATAAAAAGATACAATGTCAAGTTGCAAATAATCACAACTGATCTCTTTTA
Source organism: Haliotis laevigata (assembly GCA_008038995.1). Taxonomy (NCBI): domain Eukaryota; kingdom Metazoa; phylum Mollusca; class Gastropoda; order Lepetellida; family Haliotidae; genus Haliotis; species Haliotis laevigata. Next base: position 25,155 of record VKKT01000629.1, on the reverse strand, counting down.
TGTCTCTTTTAAAACATATTTATTCCATCTGTTATTCATCTTGTATGAAGGGGTGCCGCAAGTGCAAAACCAGGTTCCACTCGTTAAATCTCTGACAACAGTCTTGAGTCGATCATTACCAAGTTTTCCTGGGGAGTTATTGTTCTTGAATGTCACTGGTCAAAATAGTCACTGCAGGAAGTAATATCAGAGCAGCAGATAGTGATGATAGCCGATCAAACATCAAAACACTAGAATTTATTATATAATATTCTTTTGTTATAATTCTGGCCATTGATGGAGACATCAATGTATTTGGAAGATATTTGTGTTCTTCTTTTTTTTCTTTTCTTTTGTTGTGTGTGTGTGTGTGTGTGTGTCTGTGTGTCTGTGTCTGTGTCTGCTGACTGTTCCCAGTCATATCCTGAAAACTGCAGCAGACTCCCTGTCTGGAAGTGCCACATTGTCTGCATATAATTATTATATAGATAAGTATAAGTCAGTAACTGATTATTTAGTTGATACTGTAACCTATTATCTGAATGATTGTGTGATGCCCTTGGAGTGATGTTGAAGGACATTGTAAGTAAATGTCACAGACTTTTGGAACATTTATGGCAAAATGAGCAGTATGACTTTGTCATAAGGGACATTAGACCTCATTTTAGATGTAAATATTAAAACATTCGAATTTGATCTCATATTTATCCATGTCTTCAGAAACAGGATTTTCAATCACATCAATATCTTGAATCAGATAGAACTTTATCTGATGTTCTGCCATCACGATTCCAGTAGCAAAGTAAACAGTGGAGATTAACACCAACGGATATGTTTTAAACAAATTTGAAATCCCGGCTTCGGTAATCATAAGTTAAAGATAAAAATCCTCCATCACGATGTAGCACATATTAGATAACCATTTAAGATATTTTCTTAGTAATTGAAGACTGATATGGTTACGAGTGCCCTTTTAATTTCCGCCTGCTATTATTGCATTCCAAACTCCCGGGCAACCTTTCCAAAATGTTAGCGGGAAATCTCACAATCTTCTGTAGTTCCTCATCCTGGCCATCTTGTCTAACGTGTGAGATTGAACCATATGGATGTTGTTGCTTGAGCCAACAAGTGAACGCACATGTGTTTTATAAACCTTCTCAGCCTTTTACCTACACTCTTACCTATAAATGCCAAGCTTAATCCAGAGGAAGTACAACACCTGGCAAATATCACAGATACAAAAAGATAATCAATGGATTTGTAATTTAGTTCAGTTTTCCAAATAACCAAAAACTCAAACATCTGGTTGTAACAAGCAACATTTGCAAATTTTACAGTTTTACAAATTATTTATGAGAATTGTGAGATTATCTCTGATAAAATAAGTTCAATGAAGTTTAATTTGTTTAAATACTGTGTATTTGGTGTGTTAATAAAAAAATATAAGTACTGTGAGTGTGCTATCATTGTCAAAAGGGAGGAAACTGCTGTTGTTTAGGATAGAGTTGTCTGCTCTTTGACCACAAGTGTGGAGGCTTAGCTCTGCATTTGCTCCCGTGTTTGGGCAAGAGTTTGTAGTGGTTACTGGTAATACCTGTCACCTGTTGTTACACTGCTGACAATGTCGGTGTCTTCTCTCAGCCCATGTTTGAGGGAAAGTTGCACATACTGCTTTTTTCTGAAAAGACACTGATCATTATTCATATTTTCAACATTAAATATTTTAGTCTGTCTGATTTAGCAGTGTGTTGTCATTATGTTCTGTTCACTGCAAATATGGAATATTTGTATGAAAACATGTGTGATGTAAATATATAAAGACTTTTATTGTATTTATTGTATTGTGTTAGGTATTAAATCCATTGCAGGTACTGTGTAAATCTGTAGGTATGCAGATTAGGCACACTGTTGTTTACCTCCATAAATCCAAAAACATATTAAAGTCATTTCATATCAATAAATATGTCATCAAGATCACTTGCTGCCTATTTAATCGTAACACACCAACGCTGTAGACACCAATAGAAAACAGAGACAATAGGCCAATAATTCAACACATGCCTGTTTATTCTATTCTGAGCCAATCAGGAAATAGTTTTCCATTAGTGGGTGTGGCCTAATTTTTGGGGAGGTTTATGGAAACTTAAACAGAATAATTACTTGGTTAGACAAATCATTTGTGAAGTATTTAATTAGACTTTAATAAATTCACAAAAGAAAATGTCTGTTTAAAAAGTTCAAAGTGAATCTTCTAAAACAGAGCAATTATTTGATCACCGAAAATAACAGCGGTGTCGACAGACCATTGCCAGACACTGACATAAATATGTCATTATTTCAGCATCATTCAAGGTTGTTTTTTTTCGTGTGATCGGTGTCCGAGTCTGCAGAAATTACGTCTGAGAAGGATAAAAGTTTCTTTTTGATAAGTTCTACACTACAAGGGAACATCAGCATTCATCGTGTGTGAATGTTTTGGCGGGTGACTGGTATGACTTGAACAATGGTAATAGCCCCTGCCTTACTGTCCTGTGTGTGGTTCAAGCAATTTTGTGTCGCCTTAGAAACCACGAACTCCTGGGCTGGAGTTACATCGTTAAGATTGTAGACCCCTCTCTCATTGTGATAAAAGACTATAAGGTTGTCTTAACTGTCGTAGGGATTTCTCCTGCACTGAATAAATGTTTGGGTACCTTCAGTTGTGATATAGAAACTCAGGTTAAATGTATTCTACGCGTGAGGGTCGTCGCAATACAGAACGGTTGGGGGACAATCAGTGTGGGGCTATGAAAGGTCTGCACTCCATGAACTTGCTCGTGGTCACACATTGGTCCTTGCTACTTAGATATGCCATTGTCTGACTCCTATCCACTGTTTGCTCATAGTTTTGACTAGGAGACTGTGAAGAAATCTCCCTCTTTCAAAGCGAAATAGTGTATTTATGAAGCCTTAATTTGGTGTTATGCAAACTCGATGTTGAATACAGTAAGAGCTACGTCTTTGAAACAACCAGTAAAGTCTCTGTAATGTGTTTTATCCACTAGCATTCTTGTTCACCTCTTAACCTGGTATTTAAAAGAACGAATGAATTAGATAATGATTTTTTCTCTCACGGCAATAATGCTTCTCAGCCTTTGAGTAAAATTTTATTGTAAAGATTTTGAAGTTGTACCGACATTGCACGGATTTAAAACATTTACAAGTGTTTCATTACTTGCTTAAAAAAATTCAATTCAGTCATCGGGACAAATCCGTATCTGGTCTTTATAAGAGTTTTCATTTGAAACCAAGTATTTTCCATTATGAGTTTAGCCTTTTTATTACATCATTAATGAAAATATTCAGTAGCTGAATTACAGGTGACGGAAAGTTCTGGCAGGGAGTTAAAAGCTTGTGTGTTGTCAGCCAGTAATAGCAGAGTGGGGCTTTCAAACAATTTCTGTTTGTTTGGAAATTTAGTCTTGAAAATGAGCAAACTTAGTATTGGTGAGAAAAAGGTTCAGCTTATTAAAGTGTGAATAAGCAGGATGGAAAAATTTTGATGATGAAATCAAAGGCAGGGTAAAGTTGAATTTTGCATATAGAATCGTATGGTCCGACTGAAATGAGTAAAACTGAGGAACTAAAAATTGTTAATGTAACAATCTATTAACTAATTGGTCATTACTTTTAGAAAATTATTGTTGAACAGTTTGAAGTAGCTTGTAACATGTGAATGAATACATGTAGCTGAAGAGTTAAAATTAATATATTTTCATCCATGTCAAACGGGTTTTTCATTCAGGCATGAAATCTATTGGTACCCAGTCCTTGCTGTGTAAACTGTCACACATTTGTACTGCCTAAATGTTAATAATCACATTTTCGTTGTTTCCAGAAAGCAGTCTGTCACTTTTGACAACTAGTTGTGTAGGTGTTCCAAATAACTATATGCTGGGGAGCCAAGCCCTCAGCTGACCTGGCCTAGTCGTACCCCTAGCCCACGTTTTTATAGAAATCTGTTGAATATTTTCATTGTAGGAAGAATGGCCTGCTAAGCACCAAGTGACTCTGTGAGCCAGGTCTGGCCAAGTTGTAACAGATTCCCTGTTACACTCGTATGTTTTTTGTCACAACATTACAGTATTATGTTCGTATCCAGCTTCGAATGCTCCCTTGGTATTGTTGTGGCTCAGCCATTGCGCGCAGATTGCCAGGTCAACGGTTTTGTACCCCGGCTTGGGTCTCAATATGTTTCTTTGACCCGAAGCTATGTGTTTAAGCCCCAAGCTGAAAGTTACAAACTTTGGGACATGATCGTATGTCCTGCTCAGTGGATCACAATGATTTTCAGCTCCGTGTTTGTCTGGGGGTGGAAGAGTTATTACCGAGTGTTATAAGTCTGACAGTTTACGTATTTTCTGCTTTTAAAAAATCATCTTTTGAAATGTTTTGTGTTGTTCCTGTGGGTATAATTATGCCCTTATCTATCATTTGTTTATTTAACCATCTTTGTCTATTCTTTGCTTTATTGATTTATTACAGACACAATAACAAACCTATAGCCAGCTGGCTTGTTTTGTATTGTCATCTATTTCATCATTCATTCCTTTTAATGGAAAAATCTTTGAAATAAGAATGGCTTGCAAAAAATACCTGGTATCTATTGAAACTATACAGGGAATTTTAAAATCTGTGGAAATTCTGTTTGATAAAATGGGATTCCTATTGTGTGTCACATTGTTGGAGAATACAGGATCCTAGATGGTTGTGGAAAGAACGACCTTGCACTCTCTTGCTGATATGTGACTTAGTCTTATATGTAACCTTCACAGCCCGGTAGTACAGACCAGACTGTATTCTCCTGAATAGTGCACAGGACTATTATAGAAAAACACAAGTCTATCACCTTAAAATTCCTGTCCCTATATCTAACCCACTTAAGTGTTTACTTTGTACATAGAGAGCCTTTCAGTAATATTACAGGTTGGCAGTTTACAGTCATCACCAAAACCACATCTTTGTTGATAACTTGATGGAGCGTGAGTGGTGGTACCGTATTTCCTGTATTTATGAACCAGCAACTGGAACAGTGGATGAATATAAAACTATTGTTTCCTTATTATTGTGTTCACAAGAATACGATTTGAAACATGCCATGACGACAGAAACATTATTGAGGGAAATAAATAAGTGTTAGGACATTAGAATTGGGTCATTAGAATTACTTTTCAAGACAAATTGGGACCAGTTCAAAAGTTTGATGTATCATAAAAACATATGTTTTCTACAGTTTTGAGATATGCCCTGCCACCACACAAAAAAACTTAATTCAGATAATGTTGAATTCCTGAGTTAAACAGCCTCTTTTGTCACACATTCTTGTACTTTGCCTTGCTTTGTCAGAACAGCTGATGAAACTGAAGTATATATGCTATTGGCAACAATAAACCTCTATCTTGTATAAAGAATGGATATAAGTCATGTCAACTCTTAACAACATATTAATATATATGATTGGTTTAGTTTAGTTACCGTTTAAATCATTGCCAAACCAGATGAGGTGATTTTGTTGGAAGTAAAACTTTCATGACCAATGTAACCAGGCAGTCTGCCTAAAATACCCCAATACATCTTTAGAGAAAAAAATGTCCTTTTTTAAGTTTAATATGGTAATTGATTTTGTTCTGCATGTGACATACTTTTGAACAAACCTGCAGGACCAGTGTAGACACTTTCCATTATGAGCTCAATGGAAAAACAATGCATGGTTAGATCTGCTGTCTCAGCTGAGGAGATCTGGACACTGTGTCAGGCCAGGTTTTGTCAGCTACTGCAAGTTCACCTGGTACAAGTCTTTCAACAGCAGTCAACAGTCCTTGTATGATTTCAGTCATCCATGACAGTTTGCTAGTAGTCACCCAGAATGTTCAAATATTTTTGTTATTTCTGTTTATTTTCATTGAGCGATGCGGTGTGGTTATAGATATAGTGCTTTTTAATGTTCCTTGATGCGTGGATCTGGTTGTGTCGGTGTACATTTAGTGGCAGGCCTGCTGCAGGTGTCCTTTTGGTAACTTGCAGGTGGAGATATGTAGGGGCTTATACACGGAGTAAGATGAGAACATTTTTATTGTACATATGGGACTGGTACAAATAGTATAGACAAAAAGATTTTGACTTTACACATTATCACCATGGTAACATTAACAGAAATGCAACAGTCATCAAGGTAGAACTCTATAGAGTGGCCATTTTCCCCGGCTTGAGAAGGAGGAAGTAAGTTCAGGTTGAAGAAATGTAACGTGTATTGAAGGAAACATACTCAGATGACCAAATAAGGGAAATAGTTTCTCTTGCAATCCCTAAAACAAGAATTGTTAAACATTTGGGAAATCTAGTTTTCTTTAATTGACTGTATTCTTTTGGCTCCTTTCAGTTGCCTACTAATAGACAGGTTTCTAAACATATCTTAATGTTGGTAACTGAGTAAAATGTTTATCAGTTCTTGCTACATTGGCAGAACTTGCTACACTGTCAGTGTTTGCTACATTGTCAGTGCTTGCTACATTGTCAGTGCTTACTACATTGTCAGTGCTTGCTATGTTGACAGTGCTTGCTACATTGTCAGTGCTTGGTACATTGACTGTGCTTGCTATGTTGACAGTGATTGCTACAGTGACTGTGCTTGCTACTGCTTGCTACATTGTCAGTGCTTGCTACATTGTCAGCGCTTGTTATATTGATAGTGCTTGCTACATTGTCAGTGCTTGCTACGTTGGTAGAGCTTGCTACATTGTCAGTGCTTGCTATGTTGGTAGAGCTTGCTACATTGTCAGTGCTTGCTATGTTGACAGTGATTGCTACATTGACTGTGCTTGCTACTGCTTGCTACATTGTCAGTGCTACATTGTCAGTGCTTGCTACATTGACAGTGCTACATTGTCAGCGCTTGCTATATTGATAGTGCTTGCTACATTGTCAGTGCTTGCTATGTTGGTAGAGCTTGCTACATTGTCAGTGCTTGCTACATTGGTAGTACTTGCTAGATTGACTGTGATTGCTACATTGCCAGTGCTTGCTACATTGAAAGTGAATGCTACATTGTCAGTGATTGCTTCATTGGTAATGCTTTCAACATTGTGAAATGGTGTGGCTATCTGAAACACATGCTTCTGTGGATTCATGAATTCAAACCCAGACTATGATTGTTGGTTTGTCAGCACCTTATCAGTGGGTGTCCAGACAGTACATTAGCTGTGATATTGTTTGCAATGCTGAATGCCAAATTACCCTCTCAATCATTTTCTGATGATTATGATATGGCACTAGTTTGTGTGACCTTTCAGGCAAGGTTTTATTGTAGCGTTTACAAACCATTTCATGTTCAACTTGTTGATGTTATATCTAGTGGTTGCTGTTTTCCCTTAAAGAAAGAGAGGTTCTCCAATATCTGACATAGATCTCTGTTGTCACGACTTTCGATAAAATGGTAAAAGTGCAAGAAAACAATCTCATGAGTCTAGCTTTCTAATTTCAAGTCAAACTGACCTTTTCTAGCTAATGGTTATAAGATATGTTCCATCAAACGTTTACAAAGCATTTGATCTGTGGTTGACCTCATTTGACCTGTCAGACTAGTACAGTCTTCCTAACAACATCCTTCAACTTTCTTTTTGCCAAAGAAAATGACTTAATTAGGAGAGTCTTGGTTATAGATTTTATTATGTTTATTTTGCAGCTTTTATGTGTGAAACACCCTGTAAGAAAAGAATTTGATAATTTCATGTTTCCCATTTTAATAAAAGAAAAACAGCTGGAAAATGGGAATTTAAATAATCTGAATATCAAATTGAGATATTGTTTATTTAAGATGTAGCATGAGCTAACACTGAAAGAACTACGTGGAAGTGTTCTTTGGAAGTAAATCATTTCTGTGGCTGGATTTCTTTCCAAGCATGTTAGCAATTTTTTCAGCAGAAATGAACATAAAAGTAGAGGGGGCATATCCAGAATGAGTTTTTTCTGCCATAAATTACACGAGAAACTGTCGACACACTATGCTGTGACCTCTGCAAGTGCAAGATTGACAGCTTGTGATGTGAGCTCCAGCAGTACAGCCTAGGGCAGACCAATAGAAGGTGCTTTAGCTCAACCAACAGGGTAGGATGGGGGAGGTGTATGTGTGTTGGGTGGAGGTGTGCAAGGCTTGTGTTGTGTACGATGGGGGAGGTGTATGTGTGTTGGGTGGAGGTTTGCAAGGCTTGTGTTGTTGGGGTTGAAGGGGGTGAAGGGTTGGATACTGGAGTTGAAGATGATGGGGAGGTTTGGTGTAAATCTTGAGTGAGGAATGTCACTCAGTTGAGTTGCTTGTGGTTTGCGGTGGGCTGATTATCCACATCTATCATGTCAGGTTGTAAACCTACAGTGCTGCCAATCACAGAGTCCATCAGTCATGTGGGGGGCACGGGTGGCCCAGTCTCGTTGTTCACTGTATTTGTTGTTCAGAGTTGTGTCCCTTGACACACCGAACACATGGGATCGTAGGTTTGAATCCCTGGTCACCAATTTGTGTTTCTTGGTACGACAGCACCATACCAGCGCTTCAGACCTCCTCCCACAGAGAGCTGCTATAACTGAACTACTGGTCAAAGTGCCACAACCGACTCACATATTCATCAGTAACACGCTTGGTTATTGTCCTAATGTTGTAGAAATGTTCAGGAATGTTATTACCAAATAAGTATTTTTTAAAGTATATTTTAATAATTTTGGGGCTGGTTCAACTATGAAATTATGAAAGCATTTCTGTGAAAGTTAAATATTGCTTGTATTGAATCTCCAAACTTTGATAAAACCAGGTCACCAATCCATCTGTCCTCTTTTTATGCTGAATCATGAAGTTTTTCCTCAACCTTGATGAGAAGTATGAAAGCAGTATTTGCACAGGAGTATTGTACAAGCCCATATGTTTACCCATCTGTACCTGGGCAAGCTGTGGTGGACTTATGTCCTTGCATGTCAGACCGATTGATGACTATCAGAACAGCGGAAGAAAAACAAACAACTTTATGAATGCATCTGCAATATATGAATATTTCATATCATGTTTTAGGGAAACGCTTCTGATTTTTCTTTTTAATTATGTAAAAAATGAAGTGTGGGATTTAAATATTCAAATAAAGAAATGGAGAATATGCCTACTTGTTGATCTGCCCTGAAAGACAGGAGTATGTTTACAGTGGTAGTTGGCAGTGGGGAAGTCTGATTCGGGGAGTGAAGTAATTGTGGTGAATGGTTGTCTGAACACTTGGTGTGCCTTTGCATGTGTTTGTGATGCATGTCTCTGGTCAGGCAGGATGTGGTCTTCTTTTGTAAATACTTACTGTTACTATCTCACTGATTTTGAACTCCTGATTTGAAATTTGTTGAAATCAAGCAAACGATTTCTCTTGCTAATGGAATGAATTTGGTTGATCATATCTCCATATATGTGTTAACAGACTGGACTCTTCAGTCCATTGTCTGTGGAATGATTGTTCTGTTTTGTAGATTATCTTACATCTTTATGGAAATATGGAGAGCATGATGGAGAGGTAGCTGTCATAGTTTGTACATTTCAGCTTCAATGTCTTTTATCAGTACTGACACTGCTGGCTGGTAGTGAGAGATCCTTGGTTTTTCATGAACTAGTTTACAGACACTGCTGGCTGGTAGTGAGAGATCCTTGGTTTTTCATGAACTAGTTTACTGACACTGCTAGCTGGTAGTGAGAGATCCTTGGTTTTTCATGAACTAGTTTACTGACACTGCTGGCTGGTAGTGAGAGATCCTTGGTTTTTCATGAACTAGTTTTCATGGTTTTGCAGCACACATCCCTATTGTATTGTGGTTGGGACTAGTTCATATTGTCTCTATTGTTATGGTATGTTGTGTTAAATAATTCCTGTAATAATTCATGCATACAGAGTGTTAAGCTGTTGTTTGGTCAACATTTTAATCAATATAATATTTAGCAAGCAAACCCATGACAGCTCTTCCACTTTCAGTCTTTCCTTTAGCATGAAGTAGACACTTAATGACACACTTAATGACACAATTGAAATATTGTTTAAAGCATCATTTAGGCATGACTGTAAGAAGTCCAGTATGAGTTTAAATGTTATATAAAATATCTGAGTTGCAGTATGTCCCTCATCGCTACTCTGACCCACTGATGCCTCAGGAATCTTCAACTTCTTTTAAAACACTGAAAGAGACAATGATAGTTGACTTCAAGTGAAATATGTCATAAATAGTTGTCAGAAAGTAGTATATTGATAGTATTCTGCTAGTAATACAGCACAACGATCTAAAAGGAGTATTTAGATTTTAATACAAGTAGTATAAGTCGTAGAAAATTGTACGTAAGTCATGAAAGATCTTAAAAGTTATCTACACATAGTATACGATTTTGATAATTGTCTAAAAGTTGTATATTATGTTGATAGTTGTCTACAAGTAGTATGAGACTAAGATAGAGAAGAACTGTTGGACATGTTCACAATGATATTGTACAGCAAGACTTAAGCACCATGCCAGTCATATTTAGATTTGTTTGTACACGTGAAACCATACATTTAGTTACAAGACAATGTTGAATTAAGGTGAGTATTGTCTTGTTGATATCGCTATTCCAGGGGGATATCGCCAGCAAACTGTCTAATGAATGAATATTTAATCATAATCCTTGTCTTTCTTTCATGCTACGATATCAAGGCAATAATTGATTTGTGTGCCTGTGTGTCAATATTTAAATAAGAGATCAATGCTGGCACTGTTCACTGACACAGACAGATCCAGGTAGATGTCGATATAACGTCTATTGCGCCACCGACAAGCCGTCATTGCAGAATGGATTTTGCGTCGTCAGCATCAGTAGACAAAACACAAATACTTTCATCAAACATTAATTGTTGCAGCTGTTGAAATACTTACTAGGTCACCTATGACATAACTGCTTTATTTAGGACTAGTATTTTGTGGGGACTTTCTGGATCAGGTATGCTATTAAGAGACAATTCATATCTTAAGCGAGATTGTTATATTGATCAAGGATATCGATACATGTGGGCTAGTGAGCATGTTTACCTGCTGTGCAGCCCTGACGACAAGCCATTAGAATCCAGCACCATCTGTAGCGGGGGATAATGTTGCCCGCCATCAGGTAGATTTGGAGTCACTAACTGGACTCGAAACACATGGAGCAGAGATTTAAATATCCAGAAACATGCATTGCTGTTTTCAAAATGTTGTGTGTGTGTTCAATTTGGGAAGGATTATTATTGTATTGTATAGACGTCCACAGTAGTACTTTATGATCAACTATGGCAAAATGTGTTCTGTTGCTGAGGTTGAACATTAGTTTACCTGAATTCATTGTGAATAAGATGTGTGGCAAGGCTGAAAAAAGGCTGAGCACTTATATATCTCCTTTCAATTGCTGTTGTTACAGGGGCGGTAGGGTGGCCTAGTGGTTAAAGCGTTCGCTCTTCACACCAATGACCCGGGTTCGATTCCCCACATGTGTACAAGGTGTGAAGCCTATTTCTGGTGTCCCCCGCCGTGAAATTGCTAAAAGCGTCGTAAAACTAGATTCACTCACTCACCGTTGTTGTAGGGTGGTGGGGTAGCCTAGTGATTATAATGTCCACCAGTTTCCCATGTGTGAAGCCCATTTTTCATTCCAGTACCCTACCTTTGTTATATCATAGACTCTTGTAATAGAGGCAGTATTCCTTGAATTAAACACAATGAGACTAGTGTTTTAATTTCCTCCAGACTGATAATGCCAGGATATTGCTGAAGGCAGAGTAAAGATTTACTTATTCACTCTCTCACTCATTCACTCACTCACACAGTTATTGCTTAGGCAGTAAGAAACCATAAAGGTTAAGAAGTTACTGTCAAAAAAGCTAAGTTGGAAACAGCAGTCTATTTTGGATTTGAATGTGTCTCAAACAACCACATTAGTGTATAGCCTTTTGACCTTGAGATCTAATTCCAGTTCAGCAATGACCTTCATGGCCCTCACTTTTGACCTCACCTGTGATTGGGTTGACCTTTTGTCAAAGTGACGGACAGTTCGTATGCAGCAAGTTCCTGGGATGTAGAAAGAGATTTCAATGATGTCTCAGTGAGATGCAAAATTGTAAGAATCCCGATTGTAATTGAAGTGACCGGAGTCATGTTGGAGGTCACCTGAGGTTATACATAGCTGCCCCGAACCTGGGAGGGTTGGGGGTTGTGTTGTGTTGTGTGACACCATCTTACTTACATCTATTGGCTTTGTCTGTGTCTGTCCACACCCTTCGGATTCACTAGTCTGCTTAGTGTTGCAGCAGTATCAGTCAACCAGAGTACTTCAGGAGTCCCAAGCAACCATAGTGGTTTCAGAGCAGAATAGTTCCCAGGGGGCTCCTGTGAGTCCTACCTTGTAACTGGCGGGATACGATGTGTCCCATGGCACAATGGTTTGATTGTTGGTCATGCTGTCTGCCTTTGGTTTACCTTCTTTACACAACAAGTTGATAAAGCTAGAACATTGCTCACCCATCTCGGGGCGGTGGGGTAGCCTAGTGGTTAAGGCGTTCACTCGTCAGGCTGAAGGCCTGGGTTTGATTCCCCACATGGGCACTATGTGTTAAGCCCATTTCTGGTGTCCTCCACCATGATATTGCTGGAATATTGCCAAAAGGGGCGTTAAACCAAACTCGCTCACTCACTCCATGGTGTTCACTGAACCTATGAGAGGTTTGATAGATGGAGTTCACTACTATTCACCTTTCACACTATCTCGAGTCCAGAATAATAACCTTAACAATATATTCTTGTGCTGACATCCTAAGATATTTTGGATGATTTATTGAAGAATTATTCAAACCTGTCAGAATGTCATAGTTTTTGTCAACGTATTGTTCATATTTCATGTTTTCATTGATGTAGAGAACAGTGACTCGATCGTCCTTTCTCAATTCAGAAGCTTTTCGGTACACTTTGGAAGTTTAAAAGAGACCAAACTGTAAGATTTCAAAGACATATATTTGTTAGAAGGTACAGTTAAGACTAGCATTTACTTTATTTTCCTTGTCAAAGAAGACATGTCATGGAATCTATCGAGGATTTGAGGCTAGAGAAATCAGCTTCCATGTTTCCCCAGATCGTGTACATCTGTCTGCCATGGCTGTTTTGCTTGTAACAGAACTCAGAGCGAGCAAAAACTCTGGGATATTTGGTACAGCCGTGCACCAGGTTGACCCTGCGCTGGTTACAGGGGTCATGAGGCCCAAATACCCCTGGTGATGACAGTCTTCCTGATGAGGCCAAAATACCTGCCATTTTTCATAAGCGTCTCTCACGCTGAGAGGTTTTGCGATTTGTGGTGGCTCCCCAAAAACTTAGTCCATTATCATGGCACTCATCTTCTCGTTCTGTTCAATCCACATGTCAGTTGGCACTGTGCCAGAAATTGGAACGCCTGCAAACTTACCCCATTGCAGTAAGATATATAGTAAGATGACTTGAGGCCGTTACGTAATTAGTCTAATTCTGGATGTATGAAACGGTTGAAATGTCATCTTTATAACTGATCCTCAAAACAATTTTGTCTGTCAATGGGGTTTCCACTAGCTGAAAAATTAAAAATGGTTAACGGATAAGATTCTCGTAAAGCGTTTGCGTTCAACTAGATGTATGTGAGGATGTATGTGAGTAGGATCTGGTAACTGGTCTCCGTGAGGCGCGCAATGTTTTGGTGGCGTGGAGAGGAAGCTGATAATAACTCTTACAACACGAGACCCTGTCTGAACACGAGTTCAGTCTACGTGATATGGATGACACTAGTGGTAGAAAAACTGACATTAAGCTGTATGTATAAGATGATGTGATGCTAAGTGAAAACAAGATATGCTGGGGTGTCAGTGGCATATGCAAGTACTTTTGTATGCATTTTTGTGTACTGCTTAACCCTGTGTTGGCACAGTTCACTCTGACATGGTTCCAGTGGAGGGTCTGCTATATGCTGGAGCAGCCTTGTGGCTGTTATGGTGCTGTACCCCAGCAGTGGGAGGAGGAGGACGTTTCAGATCCTTTCTTATTCATGTCAACATAAACACATACACATACATTATGTTGTTTCTCAAACATATTCTTGTAGGCATATCAAGTTTCATTATGTAAGAGGGAGGTAGAAAATTGACGCAATTAGGCTAGTGAAGAAGGTTTTGGTGGTCTAGCCAAATAGACATAAGTTCTAATTCATCAGGAATATTTTAAATGTTTCTTTTGTCTTCCAATAATAATGATGTTGTTGTCATGGTAATCCTCAGTATCTGTATAATATTGGCGGTGCTGATGGTTCCTACTAAATGTCATTCAGCTATAATTCTCGACAGTTCGTTAATGCACTATAAAGGGAAGATATCTTCAACATTATGCCTAACTTAGCGCACAAATATTACCATTATCATTTGGCCAAGTAAATGTGTACAGATTAATGTAAAGGATCAATAATATGCTTCATAAATGATTGCTGGATAGACGTATTCAATCAGTGTGTGAACAGGCAAATATTTTGTAAATCCATAGCTTAATTGAGCACAGGTCAGTGATTGTGGTGAGATGGAGCCCGGGTTCAGTCAGTGTCCTGGCTAAGTATGCAGTTATAACATTCAGGGTCGTCATTACCAGCTAAATATTGGCCAAATATTGCCCAAATAGAGGTTCATTTTCTGTGCCAGCATACTTAGGTTGTGGAAATGTTGTCACTTTTAGCTAGATTGAAGTGATGGTCGACACAGCTAACAAAGTCAGGGAAATAGATCTGCATCATATACATGAAATGGGATAATAGTTTTCAGCAATCATCAAATTATGCCTCAGTTTTCTATACACCAAATACTCAGACTGAATTCAGGATTAATAGAAACTGATATTTTTTGCTTTTTGAGAAAATCTCCTTGTGTTATATTTGGGAGTGTGGAAGGTGGGATTTCTATTGGTTTGATATTTCACGGACTTCCTGAACCGTAGTGTACGTAGAGGCCTCCCCCTCCATTGCAACATGAGTCGAAGGTTAGACAGTCGGCAGCAGATCCATTCATTACGTGTCGAGTATCCATTTCTGGTCGTCACAGCACCTGAATCATTTTACGTCATGGCGGTTGTCCACTCGGCTTGTAGGTGAAGGTCACTGGAGTGTAATCCACGTAACACTGGTAGTCATGTTTCCTGTGATAACGAGGGTTTATCTGCAGGGACACTGGTGGAGTGAGATGCTGGTGTCTGTATGTACCAAGCACGGCATCAGTGTAGAAACTTCTTCAGGGGAGACAACAATATGTACGCCAGTATGCACATCTTCAGAAGAGTCTTCCATTTTGTGTAGCTATTCAATCATGGATCAATCGGTATAAGTTGAGGGTAGTGGGGCTGCCTAGTAGATAAATCATTCACTCATCCTACTAAAGTCTGTAATTGTTTCCCCTGAGTTAGAAATGTTGATAAATTACCGAGTTATTAATTGGTTAACTGCAAGATATCTTGAACTGTTTGGTGCAAAACTACTTTGCCATTTCATATTAATTCATTAACATCTGTTATATTTCAGCGTAATGTGAAAATAAGATGTAAAGGAACAGATGGTGAATAAACATATCAGTTTCAAATATGTTTTGTTTCAATTTTTATTTTGATTTGATTTAAATACATGTACCATGCTTACATCAATCACTGGCTGCTTGGGCCATACTGGTTTGCTTGAAGGTTGTAATCACATAGGTTGTTGTCACATAGGTTGTAGACACATAGGTTGTAGACACATAGGTTGTAGTCACATAGGTTGTAGACAGATAGTATGATGGTGTGAAACAACATCCACTCACTGACTGACACACCCACTGACTGACACACCCACTCACTAACGCATGTAAACACCTCTCACATCATTCATTAAATCCCTAACTTGCTAACTCACATCTCACTCACTCACTCACTTACACACACACACACACACACTCACTCACACACTCTCTCTCACTCACTCTCACACACACACACACACTCACTCACTCACTCACTCACTCACTCACTCACCAACCCATCTTCCGACCACTCCCTCAAGGCCATTACAGATAAGGGTCATCAGTTACGATGAGATGTCATAGCAAGGTCATCTATTACTGAATGGAGGTGGTATGTGCTCTGTCATCAGTAAATATCTGTATCATATAGGAATACCGATTATCTGCTCCATGACCTCGTGAGGTCAGGGGTCACACGTTAAATGATAAGCAGTGTGTAAGTCTTTATGTTGAAATAGTGCATGTTACTTCCTGTTGAGTTACCTGTTTGATTGATTGTGGTGTTCTATATTGGTTGAGTTACCTGTTTGATTGA
>VKKT01000628.1:498540-509676 GCA_008038995.1 Haliotis laevigata | reverse complement strand
GTTAAACTGAACTATCTCAAAGTTTAACAAAACGTTATTGAGCTGACACGGTAAGACAAGAGTAATGTTCAGGTTCATAACCCAACTATGATGTTCATATCAAAATACATCACCACCATTAACATTCCTTGCTTGATATATGTTTAGCCATTATCAATCATGGATGTGTACTGTTTAGTAAGGTAGTCAAGCAATGTGACATATGGCGATTTGGAGAAGTTGGAATTATCAAAATAGTCATCAATTGGTGACCTATGTGATCTCTCAATCATGACTGAGTGTTGGTTATCGCTTCCCGTTTTGTCTGGATATGTCTCATATTTCCTATTTCTGATATGCATATGAACACTTCTGTGGTATGGCTGTACGTTGTTTTGTAGCCAATATTCAGTAAACTACGATTTATGACATTCCCGTCACTGGGTTTCCTAACGAAAGCTTCTTCCGGAACAGGTGAGTTAGTCCTTACCATGTGAAACCCTGTTAATCCAGATGGCACAATCCCAACTGAATCACTCGTGTAAACACACAGGTATTGCCACTGACCTGGTCCCTCTTTCACAAAGCTATCGTAGCTACGACTGTCGTAAGTCTATGTTACAGTATAGGAGTTACGACAGCCGTACCGCTACGATAGCTTTGTGAAACGGAGCCCTGTTCAAAACGTGTTATTGAATCGAATTCATGCTGTCTGTATTTGCAATATGTCAGATTGGGAATGAAAAACAAACCTTTTTATCAGTTGATCTCAACAAAATGACAGAAGAAACGAGTTTACAGTTTCATTGCCTTTCATCTGACAAGTCATTATCTTACGTTTCGTTTTTATCAAAGTTAAAGATATCCTCTCTTTTATTATAATTGCTTTGTCCTTTAAAACCTATACTATCTATGTTTCTGCCTTCAAATGGCAAAATAATAGCATTTCTGTTGTAATTTCTCTTTGATCAAAGATGGAACTGATCTTTCTTCATTTTTAACTTCTTTTTATCATTTATTTCCCTCACGATATATCGAAATTATGTTATTGTCCATCTAGACATTCTAAATGCCAATTTCTATTTTAGTCAAATTCTTAACATTTCCAGATTACACATATTGGGAAGCTGTATATTATAACAGCAACTCCCACGACATTCTGGCCATTATGTTCTAGATACACCACAACAGTTAAACATATCGCGTCAATATCTACCGGCGTCAATTATTCAGAAATCAGATTCTATCTCATTCTAAATTATCTCAGTCAGTTCAATCTGATGTACAGAGTGGTAAGCATTCTTGCATTCTCAAGACCTGGTAACATGAGTGCGACTATTCACATCTCCCGTTGGCTGTAGAATATTCACGTATCTCCGTCATTTTGTATAATATTCACATATATCTCATCAGCTGTAGAATATTTACATATCTTCCGTCGACTGTAGAATATTCACATATATCCCATCAGCATACATATCTCCCGCCGACTGTAGAATATTCACGTATCACTCGTCAGCTGTAGAATATTCACATATATATCGTCAGCTGTAGAATATTTACATATCTCCCGTCGACTGTAGAATATTCACGTATCTCTCCTCGGCTGTAGAATATTCACATATTTCCCGTTGGCAGCAGTCCATTCATATTCCTCCCATAAGGTGTACGCTATTTGCATTTCACCTGTCAGCTGTAGTGTATTCTCCCGACAGCTTTAATTGTAGGCTATTCACACATCACGTTTCAGCTGTTGGTTGTTCGCATTTCTCGAGTCAACTGTTGATTGTTGAGATTTTCTTATTTCTCCCACCAAGTACTGTATCATAAAACACAAACATGTTTATACACACTCTAATGGAGAGAACTAAAATACAGAAGTTTGAAAGCTGCATGTTACATTGTATCATTTTACGTGTACAAACATTCTTCTGTTGTTAACTTAAGATATTTAAACACCACCAATAGCATCACTTAATATAGTATATGATATGCCGAAACAGCTTTAGGAAATTTAATGGAAAATAGGATTTTCATGATCGGAAATGCCTTTAGGCTCATATTTGGCTGTAAATGAAAACTGGAAATTACACAAAAGCAGGAATTAATGTATAACATTTTCAGCTGAAAATTAGCCTGATTTGTTGTCTCAATACCATTATGTATATACTATTATTTACAGCAAAATGTGATCAGCCAATTTTCCACAACGATCGCTATGCAAATAGGAGGTTTGTCTGTCAACTACTTGCTATGCACAAACAGGCCATACCTTCCCGGACAAACACAGTAAATTGCCCGCTATTATGACGAAGTCTAGGATATCGCTTGCCTCGCATTTAACCCTGCCGTGTTGCCTAACACTGGAGCAGTTCTAGGGTGGCGGTTTGACGACTATTTACTTTCATTTCCAAATTGTGCATAATTAATAATGTGCGTCACCGAGGAAAACGTTTCCGTAAGCGTGTTATAAACACTTTAAAATTTGCATTGTGCTTGTCTAGGGGTATTGGTTCGTTTCTTCATCATCAATAATTCACTCATTTAAAAAATAATTATGTTCGTTGAGACATATTTCTGAATCCCTAATATATTATGCTTTTTCAAACTATGTGAATATTTATCTTTTTATTCGGTTCTATTGTATGTCAA
This sequence comes from Haliotis laevigata, assembly GCA_008038995.1. NCBI lineage: Eukaryota > Metazoa > Mollusca > Gastropoda > Lepetellida > Haliotidae > Haliotis > Haliotis laevigata. Next base: position 507,045 of record VKKT01000628.1, on the reverse strand, counting down.
AGGTTCATTGGTTTTTTATTCATTCGATAAACTTTGCTCTCTTTTGGGGGGGATTTCAGTTTTTTCATTGAGTTTCGATGACGTTTTAAATATCCAAAATACATAAAACCTTACTTGAAATGTTGATTAACATAAAGAAATACAAGTAGCCAATTCAATGCCACTGAACCTGAACGCTCCAGTTCTGTAAGTACTGTAAGGTTTACTGTGCCGTAGACGTGTCAGGAAGTGCTAGTCTGGGGTTCGAATCCCAGCTTCGACTCAGTTTTGATATCTACTTAGTTTATAACGGTGCTATATATGAATAGCCTACCGGACTGTGGTCATTCCCCAGACGATATGACATGTTATAATCCAACTGTTCAAAACAGAGTAACATCCAGCATACTAACACACCAAGAGTGAGTGAATGAGTCGTGTTTGACGCCATTTTGACCAGTATTCTAGTGAAGTAGGAAGTAAGCGTCGTCCATGACAAACCGGAAGTTCATAGGTAGTAAGTACCAGCGAAAATGATGTAGGTTTTAGGGTTTCACTTGTTTAAATTAAGATTTTGAAACTAAATTATCGTTAAATCAGTATAAAATTCCTGATTTCCATCGCTGTAGCATTTTAGCAGGCAGACAGCCAGACAGCCGGACAGACAGACAGAGTTTTTATTTACCTCTCACCTCATAATATAATATACAGACATAGAATTTACTTAAAAGTACAGCGAGCCACCCAAAATAGGGTTATTGGAGACGATGTAAAACGAAATGACATAAGATATTTACATAAAAAAGCAATATATTGCTTACCACAAAGTGCATTCAAAGTACATAGGATACTCAAATAAGTATACATTGTAAAGGTATTTGTTAAATATGAATTGTACACAAGGATTATAAAACTAAAGCATGTCAACACTCAATGATATCACTTTACTGTAAATGTTATCTGGCGTGATATCAACGATTAGCGAAAACCTGGGCGTCTGACAGCGTGAACACATTATTAATTCAAACAAGTGTACGTTTGTGTTAAATTTAGTTTTACTCGGCTATTTTAGGATTTGTGTCACGATATAACACGAGTTGATTGTATTTGACTGTGAAGAAATGTACTCTCCCTGTTGTTAGAATGATTGAAACTGTCTTGGTAGGTAGTATGTTAACCGATTACACATTTGAACAATAACAGGATATTATGCAATAACCAAGAGCAGCTGAAAACCCACTGTTACGAAATAACACTGAACACTATACCTTCATTATGTAAACTGTCACCGAATCGACACCGGTATAATGACTACAAGCAGTCAAAATTGACACAATTGCAGTTCCCAAGGAACCCACGTGCATATATCGGTTCGTACTAATGCATTACCGGTCTGAGATTTGTTATGTGTTCTGTTTATAACCGCCTTGTAATTTGCTTGTTTCTATATTAAAGTCGCCAATGCTAATCCCGTCGACCACGTAGGTGTAACGTCCTCCCATGCCGCCTCTGGCGTCCTTCTGCTTCCCGTTACAGCGTAGGATCATCGCTGATAACGCTATGTTTAGTCCGTTACCGTAGACATCCCCGCGGCTCGGTGCAGTAGAGGAGCGCCATCTGGCCATGACTGTTACACGCCGGTAGTGTTTAACTAGATTGTAGTCGATATTGCCACACCTACGATGGAGTCGTAACCATGATAAAATATTTATGTTTTGGTGTCGATTTTGAGCTTATATAACCAGTTCACAGTGGATGTTCTGATATCTAATGGCAAGCGTCTATGGAGTGATTGTAAAGAGGTATTATGAACTGCTTCAGTTACCTGTTATACATCAAATTCTGTAAGTTGATGTACATACTAATTCAAGCTATTTCAAGACCTAGAGGATTGTTGATACATCATTTTGTTTCTGATTATCAAGTTCAGAACTATTACTTGTCATCTGTTTCTACTTTTTTCTTGTTTCTGTCAGATACGAATATGTGACAGGTATAACTATGTAATACGAACATGTGTCGGAGGTACAAATATGTGGCAGAGATACGAATATGTGGCAGAGAAACAAATATTGGCACGCGAATGCTCTCAAGACACTGACATTATAAATACAATTTTTCTCACAACAAGGCCGCATGTCTCACTTTACTACAGCTTGCTTATGTCCTCAGTGACTTCGCCAATTGAGGATATCAGAAACAGACAGTTGCATTATACAGTTACCAGGCCAGATAAGGCAGGGGTTGTTGTAATTGATATCTAGAGTGGCAAATCCTTCAAATAAAATCTTGTCACGTCGAACAACCATTCTATTATACGTAATCCGCGACCATGACCACGCGAGAGTTGACTCTGTATAGCTACGGTGTACAGTTCATCGATGTTTGGATAGCTTTTAAATATTAAAGTAATTGGATGGAAAGGTGAGAATGTTTATAGTTAACTGATAATGAAAAGATTACCGGAGGTGTACTAGATAGATATGACGTGACACTTTTACCTTAAGCTACAAGATAGGTTTTTAAGTCCTAGGGTAGTTTTTTGGTGACATAAAGGGTAAGAGTCACAATGCTGGTTTGATGTGTGTTATGGGGAAGGTTTACCGTAAGTCTATGTTTAGGTTTACTGCTATAATCTTTGGGCTCAAACTCGGACCGATGAATTGCAATCTAACTCGAAACCTACTAAACATATAATACTCAATGAAACGCTGATCATAATCAAAACATCAGACCAATTTTTGCAGAATTTAAGTCCTAAAAGTAAAAAAAGTTGTTTAACAAACTACCATTAAAATTTTGACACCGTTCACTTTTGTTACGAGGGAGGGGTGCAAAGAGAGCAGCAGCCAGGTGTGCGAGAAAGGATGGAGAGGTATATGATTATGATGACAGGTATATGATTCCATACCTTTGTGGCCACTTGTGCACGTGCTCCGCGTACACCTGGCTGTTCCTCTCTTTGCAGTCCTCCCTTTGACTACAGTGCCTATCTAATTTTGAATTCGTACTGACGTTGTTTTTTCTGCTGAGTATATTTTATTTTTGTAAATAGTTTACAGTAATGAAGCCATTTGTACGACATGTGTGATATAATTATTGATCCCTTTCATCCATTTATGATTTTTCATTATCCTGATCCAGATTATATCCAGTAATTGTTCTAGTTCATGCTCACTATTATCAGTCATAGTACTTTAGCTCTCTGCACAGTTGGGGAGGTGGGATATCCCAGTGGTTAAAGCGTTCGCTCGTCAAGCCTATTTCTGGTGTCCCCCACCGTAATATTGCTGAAATATGGCTAAAAGCGGCGTAAAACTAAACTCACTGACTATGTACAGTTTCCTTAGCATGAAATAGTTCATGCCCACTACCAGCAAGTGGTCCCCCCTCGTTAAAAATAGCGAAAAGTGACAACAAAATAAAGATCGTTTGTTAAACAACTTTTCTATTCGGGTGTCCAAAATTCTGAGACTAATCATCAGAGTTGGCCTGTCGAATTCATGTGACTGTGCAAAATTTGGTTGCGTTGCAATTATTAGATTGTGTGTTAGAAAGCAATTCATCGGTCTCAAATAAAGTCAAACGCACTACACAAGCCATCTGTCTGTCAGTATATAAGGGCGAAGCGTCAGCGTATAAGGTGTCTTGGGACATCTATTAAACAAAATGCCATACAGACAATCATTGCTTTGCTCTGCGGCTCACATCTCAACGTAACGGCATGTCGATGACTCCGACACATTACCAGAATGAAATAGTCATGCTATACCGAGCTTACAGACTGGGAACGAGACTCGTGTTACTGCACACAGTTGTGGCGATTTTCATTAAAATAATAACAGAACTTAGCTTCATCGTGTTGTCGTGGTTTGGGGACCAAAACAGATGCTGTGATAAGCTAACGCCTAAGCTAGGAAATGCGGCATCGGTCTCTTGAACAAACTACGCTTCATTTGTAGCCTAAAAGGATATTTTCAAGGTGCACAAATAAATTACACATTTTTATGCAACATTATGAAATATAAAGTATACAGCTTCATGTGTATTATTCCTTACTTACCAACCCGGAGGTAAACGTATTTTGTTCCTGTTTACTGAAACAAACAATCCACACGTAGAAATACGAAAAATCTATGACAATCCTCAGTATTACATCTTAATATAGAAGAACATTAGTCATAGTCAAGTGTACTAGTTTGTAAAGTCCGGATCTTGTATGTGATTAAGTACCGTATAATTATAAGGAAAGAGAACACGATTACTTTAAATGATTCCTTTACTGCATGTAGAATGATATGTATGCGTGAGGAGCGGTGGGGTAGCCTAGTGGTTAAAGCGTTCGCTCTTCACGCCGAAGACCCGGGTTCGATTCCCCACGTTGGTACAATCTGTGAATCCCATTTCTGGTGTCTCCCGCCGTGATATTGCTGGAATATTGCTAAAAGCTTCGTAAACCAAAACTCAGGCACTCACTCATGTATGCGTGTAGCAGGATGTATTACCATTTTTAACTGTGCATTAATGTAAACATCTATCTGTGTTTCTGATATATGCTTCTCAGAGATAATCATCGTCAAGTGGAACTATATTAGAGAACAAGAATATCCATAGTCATGCCCTCGTTGGCTGATGTAGACACCACGCTTATCTTGAACTTTGGATAACTGATATTCATATGACGTTTAATACTTTAACATATATCGTGCTATGAGTATATTAAAGGTTATCATTCATGAGTTATGACTGAGCTCGAAGTATAGGCTTCAACACACATGAAACTATCCCTGATGATAATGGCAAAGTTTCTGTTCCCAAGAATCACCCAAGAAGTTCAAACGTATTGGTTGGAGCACACTTCAAACTGTTCCATATATTAATGGCAATATATCTGTTCATCCAAAGATTAAAATAATATTAAATCAGTGGCACCTACAATGAGAAACGTCAAAGAATGAATATTCAATCAATGTTCCTTAAATATCCAGCAGTCGAGATTCTTGTCACAACCGATCATGTTGCAGTCGTCTACTGCGTTGCTGATGTCGCAGTGTATGTCCACGTTATCTTAGTTTGAATGTCTACGAACGCAGAAGATGCCTATCCTGTTGAATATTGTAAGAATGTGTACTCATTGACTATGGATAAGATCACCTTTTGGCTTTCCTCTGTCAGAGTATCAGGCAAACCCCCTTGTAAGATTGAATTCCTGAGTTTCCATCTATCCAGCTGTCAGATACCGAACAAAACAATATACAAAATGTATGAGCTGTCGGCGCTACCAGGGGGGCAGGATATGCTTACCCTTTTGGCACAGTGACCAATTCATATAATTTCAACCCTAAGCTTGTTTCTCATGCCCAGTGGCATCTATGTCTTCGGATGACCGAGACTGATTATATTCTCTTGCATTGACCTTTCATATTTAGGATTCCAGCTTGGTACACAAGCTTCTTACAGCATCAAGGATAGTGTTTTGTTCACATAATGTGATAGCTACTATGAGGATCTGAGCCTCCCAGTTGGACGAGAAAGTGTGATGATGAGATGCAATATCGCTATTCCTTCTTCGTGTACTTCATCAATTATTTACATGGTACCGGTACGTGTGCCAGGTGCTCACCATGACCCAGAAACGCATCCGAGATCAAACTGAATATTTCAGCTGTCATCCTAGTCATTACCTTCTGAGACTGGAGTCGTTCATACAATAGCGGTTGCGGGGAATCATTAGACGTCGTACACGCAACAGCACTGAGTGTACATTTCAAATTTCCAGGTGCAGAAATGTTTGTAAATATTAGTCATGGTTGAATGATCACTGTTTAGCAGTACCGTGTTTATGTTCATACTTATGTATGTGACTGTAGTAGTGTTGACAGAAGATATCTGTAGTAACTGTAGTGCCTAAAGCAGTACTTGGTAACAAGAATGACAGAAGCGATGTTAGTCTGCCATGCAGATCCCTAAATACATATACCCAATACAGCCCATGCAAGTTGAAAACATGTGTAGTGATCTAATGAAGACAGGCCCTTGGCTCTTTTTCATTGTTTTATGAAGATAGTTTAGGTGGATTTTCCTCTGTAACTAGGGATAGATATTCGTCTAAAACGATATTTGTAGTAACAGGTGTGGTAGTCTTGATAACTTTTGTGGCAACAGTAGAAGAAATAGTAAATATAGTGTAGGCACACGTAGTAATAGTTGTAGGTGCAAGCAGCAGTATTAGCAGTGTTCGAAATTAAGGCCCGCAGCTTTTCTTTTCTGCAGGTCCTTATGACCGACAGCTTTTTCATTCCAATAACTAAAAGTATTATTTCCACATTAAAATATAGGGCTTACACATTCTGATTAGGACCTACAACTTTTTATGGTTCTGGGTCTTAGGGCCTGCAACTTTTCAGGGTTAAGGGCAAACACTGGTATTAATAGCTAAAGTAGATGTAGTAACACCTGTACTCTAGTAGTATTGGCTCAGAAACAATATCAGCAGTAATATTAGTCATTGAAGAAGTAGCAGGACCAATGGCAATAGTTTAGTGTCAGAATATGAAGAAGTAGAGGCAATAGTTGCAGCAGTGGTAGCAGTAGTAGAAGCGGTCGTGGGAGTAGTGGTTGCAGAAACAAAAACATGGGCAGTTATAGTCGTGGATAGTTTTAATGGTGGCAGAAATAATAGCGGTAGTATTAATAATAACGGAAGTACTGTGGAAGTATAGCACGAACGCCTGTGTCTTTCCATCTGAACACACCCGGTCGAATCCACCCACACGACATTAACTGCAGCAATTACATCAACATGCCTCACGGGCACGATACGCTCACACTTTTGCACCCGGTATCATCACAATTTGATAGCGTTTCATAAACACATGCTTAGGAACTGTGCCATGCTCCTTCCTCTTTGCAGAGACTTCCTATAGCTGTAAACGTGCTTTTGACTTTAGAAATCCATTCACGCTGACTGAAAAGAGGTATTGGTTGGAAACGTTCGTGACCATGCGTTTGTATGGAAATGTGAATCTCTTGAATTTTGCATTCACAATCGAATACAGTGTTTATACAGTGACAAAACATTATTGGATTCAGGATCTCTCACGGAACTCCCACCGAACTCCCACGGACTCTCCATTAGAGCGCCATCCCCAAAGACAGGGGACCACGTTATACACAGGAAATATCCCCTCGACTGACGACGTGTAATGACGTCACATACGGCACGGACGACAGACAATGTTTAGCAAATAGCTTTGTCGGGCAATAGAAGCAATCGAAGTCATTTCGCTGCGTGAACTGCCATGGGGATATCTTGTACCAGTAGGTCTATTTCGCTATTGATCACGTAAATGGGAATTGCACACACATTGTGACGTCAAACAGCTGGCAAACAGTTCCCGGGTAATTGCTTCGCGAGTGACGTCATTAACATGCTTGCGTTGGGACTGGCCAAAAGGTCAGCCGTGTTGGTCAATACACACCACACCGAGTGACCGACGAGCTGCGTGGTCGATATGTAGCCTATCTGGGACAAACAGAATTATCCAAGTGCTCTACGTAGCCATACTTCTGGGACCAAGCTATGACTGCCACATTGGAGTTCACACTGGAAACTGGATCTGTCACTTATTCGTTGTGACGTACCGCGTGAAGTAAACGTGGACAACGGCACTGTTGATACTCGTACCTGATAGACGACGCTTCTTCATCACTATATCAGACATTTAAAGTTCCATTCCAATTTATGAGTGAGACCAAATTCTATATTTTATGATACTTTTGTTTGTCCTTTTAACTTGGATGTGTTGAAATAAATATGAAAATTACTGTGTGTACCGCACAATTATCAAATCAGGCATATAATTGTTTGGGGTGGAACATATATGAGCAATTCAAAAACTGTAGGAGAAGTGAAGCAGAATGTTTCATGTTTTAACTGTCTTCCTACATTCCTTACATGGCTACAACCTTAAAACTTGTGAGACTATTTCTGGTACCCCCCAATTACACAATCTCTAATGTCTAGCCACTAGTGGAATTAGTATTGCATCACTTTAGTTTTCCATTTTCTTTCTTGTGAGGGGTAAATACTTTCATATTTTCTTCTAGTAAATTGGAACAATTTTATGTCTTTCAAAGTGACTGTTATCACTTTCACAGAAATCTATGCGCAGGATACAACAACTAGATTAGACCAACGAGCAGCCACCTACATGTATATTGCTAGACAATGTCAAGTCCAATTGAAATTTTCAAATATTTTGAAAAAGATTGAAAGAAATTATGCAACATGTCTACAGACATGACCTTACAATACCACTACTCTAGTATAACCTTTCTATGTGCCATTCCTATATAGCACAGCACAGCACAGCACAGCACAGCACAGCACAGCACAGCACAGCATAGCATAGCATAGTATGACAAAGCTTAGCATGACAAAGCATAGCATAACCTTTGTACTGAAGCTATTTCAGTTATGAATGTTTTTTCACATAATCTGTTTGACATTTGTGTTGTACTACA
>VKKT01000628.1:444715-456806 GCA_008038995.1 Haliotis laevigata | reverse complement strand
CACATTTTTGTTCTTGGGAGGTAGGGGCGTCATCAATATCGTACACATGTACTAGGGAGGGGGCAGCAATTTTGTACATAGAATATTAAAACATTATGCTTAAAAAATATGGAAGGGGACGGGGACATTGATTTGTACATGACACGGAGGGGAGTCACTTACTTTGTACATAAATTTTAGGGGGGAGTCACTCACATTGTACATGCTTCTCCATAAAGGTCATCATCACACCCACCCCCACCCCCACTAGCCATAAATATTATGAACGGTCCTGTACTACGCAATTTAATCAAATCACCTGTTATCAGCGCTATGTTAACGAAATTGTGCACCGTGTCGTTGTCCTATTCGCTAGCATTATCAGCAGAAATTCTGAACTGTAAGACGACGGCAATTCCAGGCCTCATCGGCCCAGGTTTTCAATTGTTATCTCCGGAGTGTCCTCTGGCAGGTCACCCGAGAGGGTACGCCAGAGAGCCACGGACGTTGCCCAGGTTGGTGAAGCTCATCATATTACGCCAATGGCGCCAATGCAAGTTAATCAACGCCATGCCATCAATGTGTCCTACATGTCTTGCCCATCATGATGGACGCACCAGACATTGATCAACGCGCCCGAAATATATTTTGCAGACCTCTTTTGTCATTACACCTTCATTATCATTTCATCAGTCCCCCTTTTGTCGGTAGTACATATTTCAATTACTAAGGGTCTCTTTATACATTTGACGTCAGTTAAGCATTTAATCCCTTAATCGGTATACATTGTGTAACGGATGCGGGTAAACCGAGGGTGAGGAAATGTGTGCTCCAACCTTCAGACGAACAGACGGTATCAAACAGTATCAACGGATCAAGCATATAAATGTTTGGGTGGGCGACCTCGAATCCACATGAGCTGTTAATCCGCTACAATATAACCTGAGCTCCATGTACCTGAATGAAATATTATAAAAATTCAATTTCAATCTGGCAGAAAAGGTCATATGGTTATACCGACTGACTTCATTTAATTTGTTTCCATGTACATACATACCGAGAAAAATGAAACAAAAATATTCTTCAACGATGGAATAAACAAACAAATGAGTTAAAACTGGCCTGTGATTAAACATATTACAGTAAAAGGATTCACATCAGTAATATCAATATATTTCGCTATTTTGCTTAGAATTAATGCTTTTCTTCGAGATATTTTTACACAAAATCGATGTTTCTCGGAACATGATGCTGTTGTATGTGCTTCAGTATTAGCTTTTAATGGAAACCCATTAGACAGATGACTTCGGGGTTGTTTTTCTCAGAAACATGCGCTACATTTCCCCTAATGAATCTGAACGCCATACGATACGTTCTTTGATACTAAGTAAATATAAAATTGACACTTTAAGTAATGTGCTTATATTGGGCACATGTGATCCAGCATATCTTACAGAGTTGTCGTCTTTCATTTAGCGTCTTTGCAGATGGGGAACGCTACATCCGGGATATTTCGCAAGTCAAGATTGATATTTCAAAATGGCGGACAGCAGCTTCCGGTAATCTCCACTGCACTCGCTCTGCACGACATCTTCCAGGGACTTCTTAAAGATGGCTTTGTAGGCCATCATGATGTTTACCAGGTCGATCTGTTAAAGATAGTCAAGTTTAATTGTATCAATATATGCTACTTGCTTTATTAGTCTTGTGATAATGATTATCGTAACTTGGTTAGACTAGTTTTATCGGCTTCGACAATCTTTCCGACACGTGGCACAAGACCTTCATCTTTAAAAAGGTCTTTGACCGTTTTATGGATATAATGATCAGGTCACTCGAAATTGATACCTGATGCGTCTTCATTAAGGAGCAGACTGATAAATGAAAGAAAAACATATCATATCTCGTATGGATGATAAACGATAAGGTCATATATGATCAATGAAACAGTGCATGTTCTTCGATATTATCTATCGCACGAAAAAAAGGCAATGACATTAAATTTCTTTGGCCAAAGAATGTTTTCTTTGTCCAGAATACTGTTCTATAATGACGGTGTACGAGCTCGTAAGTAAACCGGTTTTCGAAGTAAGTGCTTCCACGAGTGGTTTGAAGGCACGTACAATCAAACCCCATTGTAAGTCTGAAGACGACATGTTGGAGTCAGTATCGTCCAACACCAAAGGCATACCCTTGCGACAATTTGATTTCACACGAGTGCATACAATTATGAAGTAAACAGACAAAAATCAATATGTATGTGATATCTTTGACAGCAATATTTCAGCTCTATCACAGCTCTATAATCAAGTCGAATCCATTCAAACAAGTCTTTGATATTATGAGCATTTTTCCCTCCCCTTGAATTCCGGGTCAGCGTTTACCCCACGATGTAGTTACAGTCACCGTTACGACTCTCTTTTGACCAAAGCATTCCACGCACAATACCCTTAGGTAAATGTCCGATAGGTACTGAATGTTATAAGAGTACCATGTATGATATGAGTAGTGTAGTATGTAGGAGTGTTTGTGGCGATATACTAAAGGGTAGGGATTCATTTTTTGATATTGCTAAAAGCGGCGTAAAACCAGACTCACTCACTCACTTTTGGGTCAACTCACCTCTGACCTGCCGACGATGACGGCCATCAATAGATTGTCGTTGGTGCCGGTGCCGCTGGTTGCCTCGTGCAGCACGTGCGCTGTGTACAGATATGGGCTTTGAAGGTAGCGAGCTGTAACAAATGTGGCATTGTTACTTATGCAAATATACCGATTGATATGGAGTGTTGAAAACAGATACAGATGCAGATAAACTTAGGGAAAAGATAATATCTCTCAACCGATTTTATCACAAACCAAGAATTAGTCAGATATCAAGGACTATCTCTACGTAATATTTTTAGATAAATATTGCTTTTATTTAAAAGCCTTAAGCTTGAAAAATCAACACTGGTGTCATCACTGATTTTCAGTGACCCATTTATGTAACTGTCACAGCTATTTCCCCTTTACAACCCCCCTGGGTTTGTTTCGGGGGATCAATAGTCAGGACTGGCTGGTCCGTTGCACCGATCTTCAATAAACCACTGTTTACACAAAAATACCCAAGCCACGGATTACATTTGACAAACAAACTATTGCAGGAATGAACGATGGTAAACAAGACACAATCAAATTTAATAAGTCTTTCAATTTTCCATTACAAAATAAAAGTCGGTGCAATATTTTGCCCCTCAGTTTATGAATACAATCCCGGGTGTGACAGCCATAGCTGACTTACCAACCGATAGGCAAGCCATCTCCGGATAACCCGCCATGTGTTTATCTATAGATTTCGTCACATCCTCTCCAGAAAGCTGCAACAAAAAACATGAGGTCATTTGCTTGTTCCGTTTTTCTCACTACATCTCAGTATATCATCGTTCTTGTAGCGTATTGTATGGAGCACAAAAATGTCTGCCAAAACTATGATTCTCCCTAATGAAGGAACCAGCTGGGCCATAAGGCAGCAGTTTGAAACCTTGGACAGGTCCTGCAAGGTTGACAGCTATTTGAATATACACTGACGTACACAAGAAAGTAGACACCCGGTGCTTTTGGACTACTTTCCAAAAGGCGACGTAAATGTTTTGAAAATAGTTTTTACAGTGATATATAAGTCACAGACTTTCCTAATATGTTGCCAACACACGACAGATGCGAAGTTGCCAGTCAAAATCACAATACTTTTCAAATAATCCCAAAACACCAGGTGTCTACTTTCTTTTGTCCGTCAGTTTATGATGCAGGTAGTGTCAAAGTGTTATTCTGTCACATGCCACAGGCAAAGGCACAGCGACATCTCAAATTCATTCTATTTCAGTGTGGAGTTAAAAAAGATACAAGTTCGAATGCATTAAGACCAGACATGCCTTCTCTTTGACTGAAATTCTTCAAATACGTCTATGCTGTGTTGTCAGTGTTGCAATTGCCACTGCTAAAACTTATTTTCGTGAAATAATCTGGAAAATAAGCGCTGGTTTACACCCATTTTCGTATTTACCCCTTGGCGATAGTCCCCGACTATAACCCTGAAAGTTATTCTTCTGCTAATCTAGGATTGATATACTCGAGATAGTATTGCCAGTCTTAATTTTCTGGGGAAACGTAGCAAAAATAACCGCATTAACCAAGAATCGGTCTTGAAGCACAAACCTATTTTTAACATGGTCATTGCTGAAAACACAGATGCCTTGTCATAAGGGAAACACAAGGGACCTGACCGTGTATAAATATCATTTTAAACCAATTGGATTGACACAGATGTTAACAAGATAGACAAACGGATTTTAGCTCACGTGACCGTCATGAGGATTACCTATCATTTTGTCAACATAGGTTATTTCAATCTTGCTTAATACATTATCCGTGCGATTGAAAAACCACCAGGAGATTCTGTGAAACAGACCACAGATAATGATACTCGCAGTGTCTGTTGTGAAGCGAGTATTGTTGCAGGCTGGAGTTTCGACGGGGGCGTTCAACGTCAATTCATGAGGGACAGATCATGGATATTTCAAGTAGAATATTCTTCTCCCTATTCACTTTAAAGATATCCATACTAAGCGCTGCCTACTGCCAGCATGAGACTGACTGTGCTGTAATAATTGTGAGCACGTTTCCATCTTTTGAATGTTCTGTTCAGTCGAGATGTTGTGTGTTCGTTGTAACAGCGGTGTCGTGTACAAAGCGTGAAACCCGTCGTGGCACCGTTGATTGATCGATGGCCACCTTTAATGGTTTCTTAACTAAAATGTAGAAGATGGTCGTTGAAGTCACACAAGAAGGGGTTGCTTGGCAATAAAAATAGCAAATTAAATGCTTATTCCTGTGACATTCATTTCGTCGAAATTCTGTTTCAAAGACGAAAAACATAGATAAACATATGGCACACGGTGTAACATACAGCGGAATCTGCTTAACACGGACTCTTTATCGCGATGTATCTTCAACATATGATCAAAGCGGAACCCATATTGGCACAATACCTTGTATTTATTAAAACAAATCATACGCCACTGCATTATTTACTATCACTTTTATTAACCTGCTTGTAGCGCTTTAAGGAACACCAATTTTACAATTGTGTGTAGTTACATGTCAATCTCTATGTGTTGGGGGTGTTTCGTTCATAATATGTGCTCGTCGACGTATGTATGCAACAGTGCTATCACTATGTAACTGGACTCCACTTGCTCACTCACTCGTTCACGGCAGTTGGGTTAAAGTGGTTAAAGCGTTAGCTCGTTTCAGCAAAGACCCTGGTTCGATTCCCCTCATGGGCACACTGCGAGAAGCCCATTTCTAGTGTCCACCGCCGTTGAATATTGCCAAAAACTCATTCACTCACTCATTAATGGTAGACCTTTTTCTTCAGATCAGTAACAAACTTTATAACATAATTTTCATGAGAACACTTACTTTCCCCAGCTTAAGTAATGACAATGTAACCCATCTTGGGTCTTATCGAGTAACCGTTAACATCATCTGTCTGCAATTATATCTGTCTGGGAGCGCCCACTCACACGATTGATGTGTTTTAGAGGCCCCCCAGCATGTTAACGACTTTATATAAACAATAACCTGTTTTATAACCATTAGCTAGAACCCAACAACACCTGTTCCATCTTGGCAGTCTGTGTTGTTCGGCCTTAAAACGCCCACCTTGTCGATGAAGGCGCTAGGATTGTGGGAAAATGCCAGAAAGCATTATGGACTCAAGGCTGTCAAAGCCAAGTCTGAATACGATGATTTACTAGGTTTGCGCAGAGACTGTACTGCTAATTGTTACCATGCACTCTGTTTTGGCCACTGTGTACATAATAAATATAAACTGTTACCATGCACTCTGTTTTGGCCACTGTGTTCACAATAAATATATACTGTTACCATGCTCTTATATAGTTCGGTTGATAATTATTGAGAATTTTTCATGTCAGTTTGAACTCCTAGGTTTTTTCATGAGGTTTAATCATGAACCGAACTGTAGGCCACTGTATATATATAATTCATGTACACAATATTAAGTTGTGGTCCTGTGGCTGTTGTAACAAAGTACACATATGATATATTTGAGGTTACACTTTCACAGTACAGTACAGATTTTAGTACTTTTGTTGGGTAGAGTCCAATCCGGGATTCGAACCCACATTCTCAGGCACCTCATCTCAAGTACACGAGGTCAGCGTTAATGTCTGTGTACACTCTGACCTCACTGTTGACAGCAATATGAGCTTCCTAATGCACAGATTTTGTTGTGACTCTATATTCAGTGTAAACCACACCGTAAAAATGATTATACCCTCTTATCTACTGTACGCCATAAAACACATACCAGATTGCACGGCTTGTCACATCTGAAACACATAACACACACGGGCATGTTTTCCAGAGAAACTTAGCCGTCCAACCAGTTCCGGATTAAGAGTATGGTGTATTTTTTACTACAGACAATCCCAACAAGATCGTCTGGAAGGCGGGAGCCGATATTAACATAATCAAATTATTCACCTTTGCGAAAGTTATCAATACCAAGCCGGTTTCTTAAAGAAAACAAACCCCTTTCCTGACCCGAATACACTGATACTGTCTGCTGAAACTTCAATAGACATCCCCATCAGCTACATGTACACCAGCAACTACATCAATCATCTCCCACAACGACATCTCCATCAACCAGGACATAAATAATGCATACGATCTAGTTTTGCTAGCCACACATGCTGTTTCATTTAATACACACAAATCGCAGGTATTGAAGACTTTTGTCAAAATGATCTCTTCTCTTCGGGAGAAACACTTTTGAGACTCATAAAATATTGAACACTGATGCAGTGTTACATGAAACGTTAACCATACCTTTACAAGAAGGCTGTAATATAGCTATTAAATGAAGATCAAACTATGGGCATCGATTATTTCCAGTCGGTTGTTAATTACATGACAGCGAGAAAGGGATCACATGCAGCGGGATAGCCGGCGATCAGAGGACGCGACTCGTTTGAAAGAAACTGACTGAATCAGTGAAAAGCAAAAGATTCAATATGTGTAAGTCTGTACGAGACAATAGCGAGATCAGTAAGCAGAGCAGACGACCACACGACGTGCAGACGAAAATGCTGGGGCAGATGACAGTACAGGGTGCAGACGGTAATTCGGACGCAGACAACACTCCGGAGAGGAGACGATCATACGTGGAGTAGATGACAAAACGGGGAACAGACAACAGTAAATTGAGCGTCAATGCGGAGGCAGACGACACTACGTGGCTCAGACGATAATACGAATAGACGACAATACGAGGAGTAGACGATAATACAAGGAGCAAACGACACTGTATGGCTCTCGTGGAGCCAAGCTTTAATCATCTTCAATCAGACATATTGTTCCCACTATTATTGTAAACGATCTAAACTTTCGAAGTTACGGTTAACATGCGTTTGTTACTGGAATCGAGTTAATTCCCCTAAACCAATCCTTTATACACTGTATGTCCTTCTCCCGCATTCCATGCTTCACAGTTTGAAGTCAAATTCATGCGAGCAATTATGATGCAAACTGAAGAACTTATCCCTTTTCATGATGTCAGAAAGGATTTATGTAAAACACTCTTTTTTCTACATGTTCTCAGAAAAGAACTGGAAGTATACAGGAAATACTTCGAGCAACAATGAATTAGGGATTATCCTCTCGTCTGTACAATAATGACATTGCTCAGGACAGATAATGTATAATCACGCGAAGCTGATATGTTATTCTCTAAGTAATTTCCTCTAATGTGATATGGTTTCGACAACACCAGTCATATCAACTTGACGCCCAAAGAAGCTCATAAAGCGTACACTGAGAAGAAAAGGAAAAACGACAGCAACCATTACCAACTGCTTTTAGCGCAGAGATATTACCGGAAGTCACCAGCATACAATCTGGTCTCTCCCAGAGTAGGTGTCAGCAGGGAGGGAAATTTGATACTATTTAAGTTCTAACGTCTTCACTAAGGTGTCAGAGCATTTGTGGATAAA
This sequence comes from Haliotis laevigata, assembly GCA_008038995.1. NCBI lineage: Eukaryota > Metazoa > Mollusca > Gastropoda > Lepetellida > Haliotidae > Haliotis > Haliotis laevigata. The sequence continues at coordinate 448,764 of VKKT01000628.1, read as the reverse complement.
TGCATACGGCTGGAATACAGCAACGCTTCCATAGCACAACCACAACAACATCAGGGTAACATCAAGACAGCAATTTCGACTGTTAGACACACAGCCTGAACTGACAGCATCATATGAGATTACAACATCGGGAACATTTTCGACAGCGCGGATCTGAACAGAACCATAAGTACCTACACTGACCTACCCTGGCCTATCGGGTACTGCAAGGACTCACCATGACCTTAGAAAACCAGCAGGACCTACACAGACCTACAGTGATCTAGGCATATCTACACACACCTACACACATACACACCTACACATACCTATCATGTTTCTTAGTTGGGCAGCACTACACCTATCTTTGGTAAGGTGGTGTATTATATCTCAACATAAACATTCAGTTTGATGTATACTCTACAGAACAAGTAAGGGATAGGTAATCGTAAATAACAGATGGTTTCAGCAATACACATTTAGTGATGGTACTGAACAGTGAAACGACTGTAACATGGAAATAAACAGGACGTGTTAATTGTAAGGGTGCAAAGCGCCGACAAGATGTGAGATGTGATCAATAATTCGTCTTAATTCTACGTTTGGTCAAACATTCGTTTGTACGGCGTCGTAATGTCGAAATCAATCTCCCAGTGACAATCTAAGAGAGTCTTGTCCACTCCTCAAAGGTAAACCAGCATGGCGCACAAGCACAACTACGGGTGAAAGTATTTTGTCTCGTTAGTCTTGTCCGATAACACTTCCATGGACAATAAGCAGTGGCGTTGTCGCAGTCATTGCGATCCTGTCCAAGATCATTATACATCCACCCCGAAGACTCACGTTGCCATTGGCATGATGTTTGTCATGGACGCCTTCGGACACGACCAGTAAAGTCCAGAGTGAATCTTGACCCATCTGAAACAGGTACACGAGGCTGTCTGCGATTCCTTCAGTGGTACAAAATGTGGTCCCTGAGCAAACAGATTGCCTACACTCAGACGATATCCATTCGTCTGGTCAGTAACATATCTCGAGTGACAAGTGGAGAACAGCGGTTTGACTTTCTTGGCGTTGTTTCTTCAAGCCTGGTTTCTTATTAATCGACCATCGAACTATGCTATTGTGAGGGGCAGATCATTAGCAATTTGTGTCAGCAGAAAACCTTTCCCAAGTCTGCAAATGATTCACTTGGATACATTGTGAACATTGGCTGCTTCCCGCTGAGTTGTACATTCCAATGGCCTTCAGGCGTATAACTCGTTGTAGATGATGTATTCACTGTCTGATCACAAACAGTGCTTAAAGGGTTGAGAGTTTGCGTGTCACTGTGGATGAATCTACAGTTCCCACCCACCAATATGTATAGGGGCCGTACGATGTGTAGGGCATGTATTCGGTGCCTCAAGTTTCGGAACCGTTTTATCCCAGACAACCACCCGGTACTTTTATAAACTGATCTATCTCCTGGCGAGCAATAATATATTCATATTTCACGATACCCTACTACTTTGGAGACAATAAATTCGGTCCAACTAATCTCACAGAGATCCATCCTAGTTTGAAACATTGAAAGTATGCAGTTAAACACAAAGTAGTGTATGCGTTGGCATATGCTTTCAAAACAAACACATGAAGTATCCGAGGCTTGGTGAGTTGTTTTCTTTCTGACATCGGGTCTAAAATAGCACCACGGCCGCCTGGAGACCATCAACAAGATGCTGACCTTTAGAGATGTTTTTGAAGGGAACTGTAGAGGTGCCTTGCACGACATGTGATCGTTGTCACCATATTGCCATTCCATGACGTGTAAGTCCATGTAAATATTTATCTTAAACCGCTCAAGGACCGACGGACTCTGTGAAGCGATGTGTAAATTAAATGCTGTAATAGAATAAAGCTGTGCATGTTTTCCTTATTTCTATTTTTGCTCAATTTGTGATGGAGCTTTGCGTCATCATCGTCAGCTGCAGCAGCAATTACGCCGACCCCCAAAGGCAAGCAAATCAATGAGTCTTCCTCTAGCCTTTGCTGAATGTCAACGGCTGCGGTAATACCAGGATCAGCGTGTCGTAGGTTCGAATCACAGATTTATCCTAGGTTTATGTTTCTTGGTGTAACCGTATCATCTCCGATTGTCACCGGTCCGAGCCATCCAAATATCCCTCCACATTAATCTGTTTAGCGGGGATGTAAATCATATTAATATGTATACTTCTTAAACCCTGACTTAACACTCATGGGTTGCCGATCTTCCAAGGAATTTAGCTAGTTTACTGCTGTCTATAATTAGAAACTATGCATACCCGTCTATCATGAACAACTGTAGTCATTCATCTCTAATAAGCTGTTGCTATTATCCATCTTTATAGCGTACTGTGACAACCCATACGCAATAAGCCCCTGTAGTCATCCATCTGAAATAAGCCACTACCCTTCTAATATAGGCCGGCGTGACATTTACTAGTGACACGCTGATGCTTTTATCCATTAATAATGAGCTTTAGTGGTACCCCATCCATAGTGGATTGTAATTATAGTTTGAAAAAATCGGCAAATCTTGCCCCTTTCCGTAATAGAACATTATTCGGATTTGAATGTAGGAAATTGAAGAGTTTGTGGCCACACTGTACACAAGCCTCCGACTCAACATGCTCGCGGAGGCATAAATATTAAGAAATATACTTGGCGCTACCCCCATGTGATCATAGCTAGCATTCACCGGAAGTAGTCACGGGATTGGCTAGAACTATATTGGTGATCCGTCACCTTTCATTACCACTAAGCACATATCACTACCACACTACCAGTTTTGAGTAGCTTTTCCGCCAGTGCTGGCAACGTCGACTGGTCAAATTTAGTTCTGGATGACAATGGCCACGAGGTCTATTTTCCGCAAAATGGCCGATCACATGATACAGAACTGCCTGGGGACAGTACAGTTGGTGGTTCAGCAGGGTGGTGTTAGAGCGGGAATGTTTAAATTTTAAAGTTAAAATTACAACTAGTTTATGCTTATCCTGTTTTGCATTATTTCAACACTGCTGATACAAACATTGTCACCACAAGCCCCTATATGATTATTATTGCACAGATTGAGAGCGCAATATTTTGAAAATAACTATCTCTCAGTAACTGCAAACTTCCGCCCAGATGCACAAGACAAATAACATTGATTTCCAACAAAACAAATCCTTTAAAATTTTCCAAAGAGTAAACAAGGAAGCAATCATTTGCACGTCAATTTGCAATGGATCGTGAATCGACTGGCTCTCTATGAACAAAACTTCTAAAAAACACCACTGTAAATTGCGAACGAAAGTGTAAAGTAAAATGATGAAGAACGTTCCGCGGATTTTGCAATGGCTTTCTCTCAATCAATGCCACCATATTGAGCCTATGGGTATTGATTGCACCTTACCTCCTTGTACCGGGAGAACACAGCCTTGGCTTGACTCGGGCTCAGGGTGGTGAGCAGGTCAGCGCAGTATTCCACGTCATATTTGAATGCGTTTTCACCATCCTATGAAGAGACAACATACAGCAAATAGAAATATCCTAAACATGATACGATGAACAGAGAACATGTACTGCGGCTAAATGGAGGCTCTAGTTGTAAGAAAGTCAGTAAGTTTGTGAAAAACACCAGGGCCTCTCCCCTCCTCTCCCTTCCTTTCTCCTCCCATGTCATCGTCAAGCTATACCAAGGTCAGCATGTTTGTTTTTTCATGCTGATGTTTGAATCGCACATTTGAATAACACATATTAACTAACAGCATGTTAAGGGCATTTGGAACTAACTCTTACATACCACACAGTGTTCGTTCAATGTGGAAAGTGAGTGAGTCTGTTTTTACAATTTAAGCTGTTTCCAAAAATGGTTGAGGCACATGACCTTCTTCAAGTGACATTTATAAGCTCGTATAATGAACAGGAACAATTCTTATGGACAGACAACTTTTTATGGCAATAGATGCGACGTTTCGGCGTAGTATTTGCTTGATATCGATGCTAGCATCTACACCAAACGTCGCATCTATTGCATAAAAGAAGTTGCCTATCCATAAGAA
>VKKT01000628.1:343828-354969 GCA_008038995.1 Haliotis laevigata | reverse complement strand
TGGGTGATGTACCCTTCTCCCTAGGCACTCAGTCTGACCACCCTTGTTCTGGGGATGATATAATGTTACCTGAGGGTGTCTGGATGATGTACCCTTCTCCCTAGGCAATCTGTCTATGCTAGTTCTGGGGATGATGTAGCTAAGATGGAGACTCAAAGACAAGTCCAGTGTGTTGTTCAAGTCCTTTTTATTTTGGAATGAATGATCTCACAATGGTCCTCAGATAATGCTTGGTCTTCGTGATTACACACAACACAGATTTACAAAGTTCCTGAAGGCTAATATGGATGAGGGGACATAAAAATATACGCAGTTTAGTCTTCAGCAATTCAAAAAAAATATTTTTGACATTTATGAATTAATGGAAATGAGGACAAGATATGGAGCCAAACAGCCTTAATTACCCTGCATAATTATGTCTGCATTATAGTATAAAACATATCCTGGACCAGTATGCTACAACAGCTTCATCTCTGAACTTATATCAGCATCTCCATCTCTCTTAGGCCACACAAATTTCTCATCACTTTTTCAAAAAATAAACTTGGGTCTGGCAGGCGGATCTTATTTTTACATTTTATTTTATTTTATGTCCAAAACCCTTGATTTCTGTGGAAATTTATACCTTTTCTGTGATAGAAAATCAAAACTTAGAAGTGTGGAAAATTCATGCACATTTTGAGAGTCAAGAGTTGCATTTTGTCTGGTGTACAAAATAAAAATAATCTTAGGGTGGCTTTGAATTTTTGGGTTGGGTGGTAATGAGAAAGAAGACTATTTTTTTATATATGGCCTAATCAGTAGCCTTGCATAGATTTTGTATTACTTGTGAGTGAAATTTAATTGGATGGCTATTTTAAGCATTACCATTTCAAATGAGACTCAAAACGATACTTTTATAATGGAGGTGATTGGGTTTAAGCTGTTTTTGTTTATAGAATGGAGACATTATACACTGGATTACTGAGGATGTAATACCAACCACACTGAGAATCAAGCTATTGAAAACACAGCAATACCATGTGCAGAGTTATGTCCCTTAAATGTGCCAGGGTTCATGCTGATTATAATCCTAGCTTTTCTGGCGCATATTCTTGTTTGAACTGTTTCATCCTACCCTGTACATTAACCAGTGACAGACTGTGACATAACTAAATTACTATCAAAGGCTGCAGTTTACCAATCTCACTCAGTCTCCACCCTTACACCAAGCAGGCTGTTAATTGTTGTCTGGTATTGCTTGAACATTTCCCCATGTTTACACCACATGCATTTACTTGTTGTAAGAAAAAACATGATAATATTTTTATTACGCAAATCAAAATTCATTGTACAGTAAGGCATTAGATTAGAGTGAACTATCAATACCTAACATAGCATCAATACCATTACATCAATCAGTGGATAAATATAAGAATTTGTTCAAATATTCACACAAAATATTTAAATTTGAAATGATTTGACAGATAATATAAAAATCATTATATCATTCTACATATCATTTGATTATTGACAGAATATTACAAATCTGCTCCTTGATGCTGAACACTTCATGGCTGTTATTCAACACAATTCAGTGTACAGTAGCGAAGAGTCAAAGGTCCTTAACTTCACTGATTGTGTTGCTACTAACTGATTGATCACCAGCCTCACCTGTCCCAGGTAGAACAACAGTTGCTATAAACAATGGCCAACCAATCAATAATACAACATCTCACACACCTTCCTCTCTACACCCTCTCACCTGAACAGGTGAGCTGTTGACAGACACTGATACTGATACAAGGAAGTCACTGATTGAGGTGGCCAATATAGAAACGAAACCTCTGGTGTCATATTAAATCAAATCTTGCCTGTCAAGTAAAGATTGGGCAACACCTTTAATGTTTGATTTTTGTATTTGACTGTCATGAACAAAGAACCCACATTCAGAAAATTTGATTTAAAAAAAATATATACAATTTAAGTATGGTTTCTTTTGCCCATCCACACCATTCTTAATGTCCAAGAAATATAAAAGATAAAAAAATTGATCCAAATAAATGTATTCTATAACTTTATAAAACAATCAATTGACAAATGTATATATGTAATCCCTGACCATGCTGATCACTCAAATCCTTATATAAAACATACAAAGCATACTCAGTAGTGAATACATGGCAGCACGGAAGTTTATTTTTTAAAACTGTTTAAATCCCCAAATGGATTCAATGTGTGAAGTCTATTACTGGTATCTCGTGCTACCTAGATTATTTTTGTTATATATTTGCACTAACAAAAGCTAAATGATAAGCAAACTTCTTTTAACCATACAATCCTAAAAATGTGCAGTCTCATTAAAATTGTATCTTTCAGTTTGATACAAAACCTCTAGTGCTGCATAAAGATCTCTCATGAGCTGTCAACAGTTGAACTTTGTAATGAACTAATCAGCTGTACAAGAATGTGAAGCTTTTACTGTAGCATATGTGATTATGTCTTAGAAAAACACATGTGGACAGACAGTTCTGAATGAAAACAATAAAGGCTGTGGTGTATGTTACATACACTTTGCTGTTTCTGTAGGCATTGTTGTCTAGGGTAAATAAAAATGTTGTGGTTCTAATTACAGCTCTTTAAAATTTATGACTTTTTTTTACATTATTTTTAAAAGTAAAGTACAAACTAATAACNCATTTATCAATGTGTAATTGTTTATTCAATCAAGCTTGCAACCACCATGCTGATGTCCGTCGGTGCCAGGAAAAAACAATGGTATCTGAAAGCCTATTTTATTCATACCGCTTATAAAAAAAATAGGATCGGCACCAGAATTCAAGGGTCGTTCAGGTAATCGGAACCACAACATTTTCATTTCAGGTCCTGTAGAAAAAAGATATGCCACTGAGTGTTCTGTGTAGATTTTGGTTCAAGATTTCAGAAAATACTTGAAAAATTTAATTCCATCAGGTTTCATGAAAAAATATTTATAATTATAATTTGGACCAAAAAAAATAAGAATCTAACTAATATTGATCCCTCATAATAGTCGATCCCTCATTAAAAGTAACATGATAGGAAAAATATAAATGAAATTTAATATAGGAAATAATACTGATAAACATAATTATCATCTTCTTTTTTTTATCGTAATTAGCGAACAAAAGATGGTTTATATACATTTACAAATGTGTCCGTTTCAACCAATCCTCATAAATTACTTAAAATTCATTTTCCATGGCACAGTTACCATGCATGCCCAGTGTATTAACATTTCTCCAATTCCTGAGTATGTGTTGTAGTTTCTTTAAATTTGTCTGTATTGTTTCAGTATACCCTTTATTATGCACTACTTATTCAAATTGGGTGTTTCACTTCCTGTTTTAATGTGTGTTTTGTGAGCCATTTTACTGCACATCTGCTCCTTATTATTCCTGAACATGTAAAAGGTGACAAGAAAAACACTTAGGTGCAGGAACATTTGCCTTTTGAAACAAGTTATGTTGAACATTGACTGTCATGAATAAGTTTGAATAACATGCTTGTGTCTGGCATTTTAATGTTTGCTTGTCACTGTTCTGATGAGGTCATGGTGAATCCTGCTAGTAAAGAACGTGAGTAAGACAGTATTTTGGTTTTATCATGAAATTATTGGTATGTGCTGACAAACCAAGCATAAGATTTAAGAGGAATCTGGTTTTCAAACCCACGCCCATCTGATCCTGGTGCTGTTGAGGGGAGCAAATCTGTACAGTGAATGCCCTACACAACTGCACGACTGGCACTAGATGTATAACACTGTAGCTAGCACTAACACATTTACCTTATAGAGAAGTAACTAATCAGAGTGTATAGCTAAATTATTGTTTGATCAATTCTTCTTTGTATTTCAAAGAATTTTATTTCAATTATTCTTAACATCCAAAAGATATATTTGCACGTGTCGTAAAAAGACTGTGAACAAGAGAAATACATTTCTCCATTTTTCAAACTATTTAGAAATGGCAAATCTGAAACACTGTGCTGCATTAATGGTGATAAGCTAAGGTTGCCCATGATGAGAAATGTAAGAACTGCCACAACTAGAAAACACTATAGTTTCGCGAACACCTGGTAGCTTCAATTTTTCATAGTGATTCATACACACATGTTCTGTCACTGTATTGCATGGTGACAGTCACTGGATTGTCTGATTCAGACCCAATTTGTTTACAAACAACATCATACAGCTGTAATACTGCTGAAAACAATTTCTGCTCATGATATAGCCACAATTGCAGAATCAACTCTGCTTTTTTCAGAGATTTCTTATGAATGGGGAAAGGGTTTTGTCGCTTCTATTGCATTGTGATACTTGTGTAATGAACACTATAGTGTGATGTGAACATTCACATTCCCGCAATGTACATTTACTTGGTGTGTCTGAGGTGACATCAAATTCTATCATGTCCTAGATTCATGAAATGTTTTGCGTGTGAAGTGACGTATCTTTGATCCTTTTCTGACATGAAAATATAAACATGGAACAACTAGATCTGAGAACCACCTCACAACAGAAGATACCAGCAAAAAAGATGAAACAGTAGTGTTTCCTCAACCATTGTCAGCAGTCCTTTCAGTGTAGGAATACATACATTAATAGGTAATAAAAATAATACATTTGGGGGAGACAACACAATAGAAATCAAGAGAGTTTACTTGAAATATTTCCTACAACAGAGAGCTTGAAATCTGAGGGTTTTCTAAGGCTGACTGTGATGTCCCAGATTGTGTATGATATTGGGTGCCACTCTAACAGTGACCTGTGGTGCACACTGAAACCTTGCAAAACAGTGTTCAAGAATTATTGGTGATTCCTGAATAGAAATCAACAACCCCTACAAAACTATGGATAAAACCCACACTGTCCACTCAATAAATTTGCTAATCTCGATGAGAACATGCATATATTTTTCAGGGTAGAAAGGTGCCAAGCCTACTCTGTTTTCAATTTGGAGCTGGGCTACCTGTAGATTTAGCACTGTTAAATTCAAAATTGATCAATAAATCAATTTAGTGGAGGTAAATCTACAGGCAACCTGCCTCTAAATTAAAACCACTCTAGGTCTATCGCCTAACTGATATCATTATAAAATACTGGTATTTACATCATACCTTCAAAACCTGCCATATCTCAAATAAATATTGAAAAGAAGCAGATAAAGCATCTTTTTTAACATGACAGTTAGCTATAGACTTGGATCAGTTACAAAACAAGTAACCAGATAATTAGTTTGGGATTTGGGTAAAGTGCTGGGTGAAAGAAATATATGCAATTGAACTTTGGACTTGACCAATAATGTACAAATATTATGAAAATAGCTGCTGTAATTCTACAAAAGGACCAAATCACTTCACTAATCCACATAGCAATTCTCCCCTACAAACATTTTGTGTTTGTTTCACTCCAATATAGAATTATGACAGCCATGACACGTCAACAGCTTTCTGGAATGGGACCCAAGTGCATTTCAACGACAATGTCATTGTTGATTGGAAGGTAATTATAAAGTAAAATATTACTGGGTGTTTTTTTTATTTTCAATTGGAATAATGAATTATTTTGTGAATATTGATCTAAAATATTGATATTTTGGTTGCCAGTGATCAGGCTATGAACGATTGTAGTGTCGATAATTCAATCAATGCCCATCATAAGAACAAACAAACATCTAAATTATTCATTCATTTCAAACAATTTAACAATACTTAGTAATTGGATCATAAACAACCAAAAACTGTGTCACTGGAAAACAGTTAATTTGGATTTGAACACTGACAGTGAAACCAGTATTACTGTAAAATATTAGTGACTCACTGAATTGAAGAAACAATTAACCTTGCATTATTAACAAGCATACTGAGTGATGTAACCCTGGTGACTGTGATGACTTGAAGAAACATCGTCAATATCAATCAATCACTATCAGGGCAGTTTGTCATGTGAGGTGTGACATAAGCTTCACCAGGTTCTGCCCAATATTGATGTAATCACAGCTGACAAGACCACGAGGAATCACTGATCAATACGATCAGGACACTTCCTACTGCTGTCTGGTAACACAGACCTGGCTGTTGACATTATCAATTAATATCACTTTATCTAATCCTCCACCAGAGCTATCCTGTAATAAATCTTGTTTTAACCCCGGGGCAGCTCTAAGTCTGTAAGGTAATGGAGTTTATGTGTAAAACTTTAGCTTGGTTTTTGTGTGACGTAAACAGTGACTGGAACACAATACAGTGTGACACGTTTACGTAGACCTGTTTTGAAAAAATTGTAGCATCAGCTTTGTTCCTCTTTGTTTCGACAAAATAAAAGAATAGTTCTTTTTCATCCATTTTTTTAGAAGAAAGATTGGATGTACTTTTTGTCTTATTGAATTTTTCAGGCAATTTACCAGTACACAAGACTTGTCATTGGTGTATTATGGGTTTTCAAAATTTGTATTGCGAGATAAGATGTTGGATGAAATTACGTGTTCAATATTGTATATATTTTTCGGAATGTGCATCAGAACGATAAAGAAATATCTGGTTAAAGAGCCAAATGTCCTTATCATTTATTGTCAATAATTACACCTGTTTGGCTTTTTAATGTCACAATCACACCAGCTTTATTTTATTTATAGCTTCACTGAAGTTGATGAAATTTAGCTGTTTAGCTGTTTAACTTTCTCAAGTAATACTATGATGGGAAAACTAAGTGGTTGAGTGAGTTTGGCTGTATGCTGTATTAATAGCAATATTCCAGCAGGGAACTCCAGGAATGGGCTTAACACAAAGTACCCATGCGGGAATCGAACCAGTGTCTTCGGCATGAGGAGCAAAGACTTTAACCACTAGGCAGGAACGCCCCATGAAATTTGAGAGTTGGCTTCACAAGGGATTCAAAAATAGTGATTGCTAAACTACAAGGTCAAGGGCATGTCACATAAGATATTTAGAGTTACCCCCCTTTGGTGCCAGAACTGTCAAGAAAAAAGGGTTGATCAATGGATGGATGAGGAACTGGGTGAGTTGGTTAGATTTCTTGGTTACAAACTCTATTTTTCCATCCCTTGAGGCAATAAGGATAAAACATACTGTTTGAAAGATTTGCATTGAAGAGACAATTCAGAAACAATGAGACATTGTTTATTCCTAGAAGTATAGTATAGTTTTACTTGTATGCAGTTGTTTCAGAAAAGATATTGTATGTGCAGTACTTGTAGGTATGTGCAATATTTGTCTTTGATGGGTATCAAAATACTTTTGGCAAGAAATGATTGGGTTTCATGATTCACCAATGTATTGATGTATTGGGAGCTGAACCAGTCAATATATAACATGATCTGCCCATGTATCAATGTAACATTAAGAAATGAGTTACTTTCTCACCCATCATAAACTCTTTACCAAATTATGGTGCATGTTAAGTACTGGTTGATAATGGCATGAGAAATCCATGCAAGTATCATGATACATCATAAAATTTCCATAGCCACAGTACAAGTTACCAACAACTGGCTGCACACATTGTACCCTTGCAGGAATACATCTCAAGCAGTGCTTGTATTACCCACTATTTCACTACTGGGTGTATAGTGTAACATGTTTTTTAATCATTTACAAGTGTAACTTTCTAACTAACAGCTTATTATAACACTCAAAGAACCTGTCAAATAAAAAATACCTCTGACAAAGAGCATTATGATCACTCAATACACCTGTCAAATAATACATCTTTTAAAGAGCCCAATTTTCAAATGATACATCTGTCAAAGATAGCCATATTCAACTGATACATCTATCAAAGACCCTATATTCAAATGATACACCTATCAAAAAAACTATATTCATCCAATACACCTGTCAAAACAAACCCTATATTCAACCAATACACCTGTCAAAACAAACCCTATATTCAACCAATACACCTGTGAAAACAAACCTTATATTCAACCAATACACCTGTCAAAGAACCATATAAGCAACCAATACACCTACCAAAGATCCCTGTATTCAACCAATGCATGTGTCAAAGACCCTTATTTTCAACCAATACACCCATCAAAGACCCCTATAATCAACCAATACACCTGTCAAAGACCCCTATAATCAACCAATACACCTGTCAAAGACCCATACATTCAACCAATACATCTGTCAAAGACACTTATATTTCAAAGTATCCTAGTTCTGCTATTGCTACACAAAGATTTATTAAGGAGATTGGTTATTCATTTTGTAAGATATGCGTGATGTCGTGCTGAATGGATGAACCCTTGAACATTACGCCATTAAAAAATCAAACCCTTCAACAGTTGTTAAGTGTGTACACTTAACTGATTACTGGACAAAGGAAATCCCCAGCATAAAGCAAATAGATAGTGATTGATCATTCCATGAGCTCTCAACTATACCCTCGTCCCAGTGTCTGTAGTCTAACACTCAAGTGGAGGTATTCTCTGGTATTTACATGGTCGTAAAACACTACCTAGCACAGAACCCAATACCTACAGTATTATACTGTATATGTACAGTTGAGAAGTCTAGACCAGCTGTTGAATGAAGGCAGTCGTGCATTGGGGTACCAATGGTTAACACTAGGCATTGTACAGAACACCAATATTCTCTGACCTCTGAACTAAGGTCATACCCCATTTGTCAGATAGAGTTGAAACAGTTGAAAATCATTTTCACAGAAACAAGTAAATAGTATGTAAGTCAGTGACAACATTTTGCTATTTTCAGTAGAATGACCCAGTTTTGAAATTTATATGATACATCATTGAAACAGACAGACATTGACTCGAGAAATTGGTTACAAACAGCCAAACAAATGCAACTTGATTTAGTAATGCATTACAAAAAAACTATTTATGTTTCTATAAAGTCTATGAAACAATATGAACATCTTTTAAATTAAATATAATATGTCTTATATTCCAACCCACACTCTCAGAGTCGGACACCTAATCGCCAACACACACAGTCAGCAGGCACTAACCCGCTCAGCCAGTTACATAATGAATCCCAGATGAGTCCATACATTTGCTAAAATTTACATAGAATCATAGTTTTTAATGAAACATTCTTAGGCCAGCTTTATCTATCCGGCCACTGACAAGTGGGGTATGTGGCAGATGGGGTGAGAACAACCCTGCAACATGTTACACCTGTCATGACAGTCATGTTGTACATGGAGGAGGGGTGACATGATGTCATGTGTCATGTACAGCTTGCAGGGGAGGACATCTCTGCTTTAGGCTGCCTCGGTTTAATTTCCGTTGTTAGTTCTTTGATGATGCTCCACAGAAAGATGGTTTATATATCTTGTTTCCTGAGACATCCCTTTTGACAGGTAGGGGGAAAATTTAGATTTATTTCAGAACTTTTTTCTTTTCAAAAATAATTTTTCCTAAATATACTGCTGTTTCTGCCATGTTGATACTGATAATGTATCAAATACACATGTATTTGCATTCTGTATATATTTCATGCAAGGTGGCCTTGTTGTAACCATTTTCTTCTCTTTTTCTCTGTCAAAAGAGTTGGCCAATTAGAAAGAAATCAGCAACTAATTATTTTTTCATTATTTAAGATTATGTAAAGGACGTGTGTTACTATGATTCTGTAAGAATCATTTTATGTTGGAAAGAAATATTTGTATTCAATGTTGTGTTCATGTTTTTATGGGAGGTACAAAATTATACATATGTCAGAAGGGTGAGTAGTGTTTAATATGACAATAGTGTAATTTTTATATTTCTTTATACAGAAATGCATGTGTCTTTAGTGCCATGATTTTGTTGTTTTTTTCAGTATATAATGTTCCCTTAAACCAAACTCAGTTGGTGGTTGGACCTTGGGTTGTTGTATTGTGTCGTGGTGTTGTCTCCATACAGCACTGGTGTCACATCAGCAGTGTGTGTTGACTTATTTTGTGTTGACTTATTTTATCTGTTCTAAAGGAATTGGCTTAAATATGTTTTTGCATATATAAATGTAAAAAATACGCATGCACAGTGCCTAACCCTTTATGCAATGAAGATGGACACAGTGTTCACAAAAATGTTTATGGTTATACCTGATTAATAATATTATAGTTATTCCTTACATAAAGGCGAGTCACAAAGAATAAAACTGCATGGCCTACCAGTTGTTTCTTATCTGCATGCCACCTAAATATCTCAGTTTCGTAGACTGGATGGTGATGTGAATATTTATTGATTTGATGTCAACCAAGGTAAACATTTTTATTCTGTGTTTAATTCCTCATAATGGTGCTCTTTATCTCTTTACTAATATTTGTCTTTTATTAAGCTTTTTTCAGAGGAGTGAGTGTATAGCTATATACATTGTTACTCAACAAGAACATTTTAAAATGTATTTGCTAACACTAGGTTCAAGATAATTATTTTAACCATTGACAGCGTGACTCACAAATTATTAATTACATTGTGTATTGAAAATTTCTATTTGGTATTCAGTATGTCTTCGGACCCACTTCCATTGCATCGTTTCAGCTGGATAGTTTTACATCAAGAATAAGGCATTGTTAAGTATATATTTATGCTTGAAATGATTCTCTGGTTAGTCCCCAACTGTGTCTGTTAATGTACTGTCCCGTGTGTGTAACACTATTGCATACACTTACAGAGTCAAATTAGCAACACATGAGATGTAGTGTCTAGTTTCTGCATTATTAACTGCATCAGACATGATGTATGATGTATGATGTGTGATACCTGTCAATAAAGATCTGTAAGTTCATAAAAATACATTTGGAAATTACAGGATAGTGTTATGCCATTGGGTCTTAGACATTTTTCACTCATATTTGTATCAAAGTAACTCAAAATTAGTAGTGTCCATAAAGCATTGGAGGATTCTATGATCTTTGGTTTGTCAGTGTTGCATAGCAGGATAGGCTCTTGTCTATAAGTCATGATCATGTAGGCTCCATATAGCTTGTCTGAGTAGTCAAATGCTTCTGTTCTGTTTAGATATGTCTACTTGCACTGATACTCTAGATGTTGCACTCTTTGTTCCCCGGAGCTACATTTGTTTTTAATCTTTATGTCACTAAGCAATAATATATCCTATCGGGATCCTGTTTGCAAACTTATAACATT
>VKKT01000626.1:262823-274223 GCA_008038995.1 Haliotis laevigata | reverse complement strand
GACTAATGGGATCGGGTGGTCAGGCTCGCTGGCTTGGTTGACACATGTCATCAGTTCCCAATGGTGTAGATTGATGCCCATGCTTTTAATCACTGGATTGTCTGATCCAGACTCGATTATTAACAGACCAGCACCATATAGTTGGAATATTGCTGAGTGCGGCATTAAACAACCAACCAACCCAAGCTTTAGATTATTCCCAAGCCTTGCTCAAAGGCTGTACTGAAGGTTGCACCAATAGATGTATAGTAATTCTATATATCCGTTAAAGAGGCACGTCTAGATAAGCAGAGTCTGTCAGAGGTATATTTACATCTTTCAGACATTTTCATTTAAAGTATAAATTATTATCTTATAGACTTGCGCAAGTCTAATTATTCCCCAGCTACAGCGAGATAGCTCAGCTCATGGCTGCCGGCTTGGGTCTGGTCCAGTCTGCCAGCCATGTTTTATCACTGATATGATCCTCTATGACCTGAGTTTCACAAGCACCCACTAATGACTGCAGGTGATGAAGCTCAATGCCTTCATGTCTAAGCCACAACACAGATCCTGCTCATGGCTACATTGACAAGCAGATGCTGTTTCCTTCATTTCAACAAGTGCATGTCCCCTTTTGTTTGTCTTACATAACAGCCAAGGTCACTACAACTGAAGGATTTATTTGTCTAACTTGCTGTGTGTTTTTTCTCCATTTATTTTTGACATATACCTGTCAGGATTTGTGTGAAGTGGGATCCATATGCATCTTATCCACACATAATGGGCAGAGTGGGTCTCTTTTCTTTGAAAGAGAGGATGGAGAAAAGGTCTGTGGGTCCACCATTTATTTTCATGATGATTCTTGAAAGGGGAGCTGCTTCAGAATCTGAATTTGCGAGGAGTTTTCAATTAAATATGTTTAAACTTGAGTCAGATTTGACAGATAACTACACATAGGGACAAATATATTGGATTGCACAAATTGAATGAAAACTAAATGTCATTATATGTTTGTTCCATATCTGTGTTCCATCACAGCTGAGATTGTGGACTAATTATTTATTGGACTATGACCTTGCAATACACACATCTACTGGATCGCCTTGAACATGATTATGTCTGATGATCATCTGACTCAACTTATTCCATTCATGCTGTGAGTTTTGAGGGATGGTCTTTGCAGTCTGTCGGGTTTTGTGTGCCACAGTATAGTTTCGCAACTTTTCCAAGCAATATTCCATCATTCCCTTACCTCATACAACAATGTATGGGTGATAGAATACTGCTAGCTTGCTTCTTACACATCATGTTGTGTTTGAGAATTTTCAAATGGGTATAAAATCTCTGCAGGTATCAGTGACTGTAAGACCTATAATGATTTGAGGTGATCTAATCTCACTTTATCTCCCATATTTTTCTACAACAGGTTTAAAAATGTTGTTATATGTGATACACATCCTGAAAATCCCCGGTGTTTTGTACCGAGCATGATTCCTTTTCCTGGAAAGTTTTGTATCCCAAGTCTGCAAAGTGCAGCATTCGGAATACCGCACACATAATATATTGTATTTGACTAATACTTATCAGCGAGCATGATATGTTATCTGTTCATTATGACCACATTGCATGTCCTCAACTAATATTGTCTGTCTCACAACTCAGGGTCTTCACATAAAAGAATGGAGAGAGACTGCTGCAGAATATTACTAACTTAAATTGTTTACACCATCAATAAATAACCCGTGAAGGTTCGGGTTAGAATGTACCGGTACCTTCAGTAACACATGCTTGTTGTAAGAGGCGACTAACAGGATTGGGTGGTCAGACTCGCTGACTTGGTTGACACATGTCATTGGTTCCCAGTTGCACAGATCGATGCCCATGCTGTTGATCACTGGATTGTCTGATCCAGACTTGATTATTTACAGACTGCCGCCATATAGCTGGAATATTGCTGAGTGCGGCATAAAGCTAAACTCACTCACTCCATCAATAAATAATATGTACTCAGATTTGAAGGTGTTAATGAGCAATCAATGCCCAGAGATTTTGACACTTGACACCTCAGGCTTATTCTAGGCATCAAGAATTCAATAAAAATAATATTTGAAAACACTTAATGTTTATCTCCAAATGCAGGCACTGCCAATTTGCTCAGTTAGTAAACTTTCTGCTAAAGATGTTTTCTATTCTTTTTCCCTTTACATAGTGCATGAAAACACTGTATACCATTTGCACAATATATTTCTTCTAATGTCCTGTATAAGAAACTTGATGATAAAGTGTGCTGATTTTTTTTAATCATAATTATATTGTACCTCATATTCTGACTTGAATGTGTAGTACAAGCTAATTTCAACATAAAATTGATTTTATACATTAATAATAATAATAAGTCATCTTCTATAGTGCACAAACACCAAGTGATTGCTTGCGGCGCTTAATCAGAATCTGATTCTTATTAGCCCGGATAACCCAAGCTGCCTGTTAGGCGCTAGAATGTTATAGTCACAGACATAGACATAGACTTTATCCAACCGGGTACCCATTTTCTGCTGGGTGAACAGAGGCAATTTGGAACAAACTCACTTGCTTAAAGTGAGACCACATGCATCACATGTGCTTCATTGTGTGGCAGGACTGAAGTCCTAGAAACCCTCAGGAGTCAAGCTGCCAAACACGGTCACCCGGTCACCCATCCATGGACTGTCCAAGCTGGACATTACTTAACTTCAAGTGATCCGTGACCTGAGCTCTGGGCACAGGACCACACAGTACCACATGATCATTATCAGATCAACTAATGTATACGGCCAGTTTCGACCAAGTCTGTCTTGGAGGGTCCACTTTGAAATTGTGCACATCTGAGGCTATGTGAATTTGTTTTATGTATATCTAGTTAATATGATAACAGATATGAATTTATATCCCTAGTGGCATTTCGATATTGACCAATCGTCTGGACTGGCAATTGATTAGCCTTGCTAATTTGGCTGTCCAGCAGTAATTCAACGGAATGAAAAACATAGATATCACGTGTGAAATCACCAAGAGACATTTAATCATTAAATATTTCCTTGAACCTTTTTCTTTGGTCTTGAAAACATACTTCAACTCTGTTTGTACATGAACATTTGACATACATGTAACTCATCAGTTGTGGCCTTGCATGTTTGGTAAAGAGCTCTATGTCAAACCACTGGTTATGTTAATCAACAGCTCTATGTCAAACCACTGGTTATGTTAATCAACAGCTCTATGTCAAACCACTGGTTATGTTAATCAACAGCTCTATGTCAAACCACTGGTTATGTTAATCAACAGCTCGACAAATATGACAGGCTATCCCTTCAGGGACGCATGTTGACAGACCAACTTGAATCATTTGCACCGTACTTAAAATTTATTTTTGTGATATCTTGATATCCAAGGAGCATGCTGAAGAACTATTTAACTGCAAAAATGCCAGATCAAAGTCAGAAATGGACTGAGCAAGCAGTGAAATCTAGGCAATGCAGTCTGTGAGCCGCAAGCACAGTGAACTTACGACACAGACACTGTAAGGCATCCTCTTGGCTCTTTGTCACATCCCAAACCATCACATCGTCAACCATTAGAGCTTAATGTATGTTGATGGGACTTAGTTCCCCACAGACGTATCTGTTAACCTTTGAAGTTAACATCACACAAGGATAGATGAGTACTGGTACTGTATGCTGGGTCAGTACATCCAAAAGAATTCAGTCAATCACTCAAACTTGGGTGTGTAGAACTCATGGTTATCTTGCCGTAAATGTCTTCATTCACCAGTTGTGTTAAACTGGATAACTTGCAGTATTCACAAAGTCCCTTCTACATTGACACAGTGTCTCGATGTAAATGTTTGGCCTATTTGTATACATACTTTTTTATAATACTTTTTCAGTTGTGTCAAACTTAAGGATTTAAAAACTCATTCAATTTTAATACAGTGCTGGCCGATTGTATAATCATACCAAAGATATGACTGAACGTTTTATCGTTCTGATTAACGATTAAAAAAAAAAATGTTCTTGCCCTAACTGCATATTGTTTAAAAATGAAATGTATTAATATGTAAAAGATCAGGAATGTTGATATGGGTCTATGGTGTTTTTCAAACTCTGGGCATTAAATAACATCATTGTTAAGCATGTATGACACACAGAGTAGCATGATGGGAGCCACAGTGCCAACAGTTTCACCTGTTTGATCGCAGAAAACCGATTGTCATGAACATCAGATCCTTTTCTATGATACTGTAGCTCTCTGCTGAAGATTTAAGATCACCTATAGCAAGTAGCATCAGGTGAACTCTTAAAACCCATGGACACCTGATCTAAACTAAGGATGTGTGGGTTTTTGAGCCGGATGTCAACTTTTAAAATGATTCGGCTTCTTCTTCTAATTCAGAAATTTCAATTAAACGATTGAGAACCTCAAAGGATTTAAATATAACTTTGATGGTTCTCCCTGTTGGGTATCGATGCCATGAAGCTCAGAAGCGTGGTGTATAAAATATCCACAACAATGTAATGGAAAGGCCTTAATAACGGACACTCAGGAAAGGATATTTTGAAAAAAATTTCTTCAACACTGCAGGGAATCTGTTCTGATGGATAATGAAGGCTAATTATTCTCTGGTCTTGATATTGTATTTTCAAAATACAGAAATCAGATATGATGGCCTGAATGCTTTGTTTACTTGTACCAAGACTTAGAGGCCCCAGCTCTGAGTTGCTGATCTAACCTGATGCAACCTCTTATAAAGGCGTCTTCAGATCTTTGACATAGAGGTATGGTTTATGAATAAAAGATGTGATTTTAATGAGATAGTAACCTTGCTTGTACTTGATATAGATCAGAAGCCGAGTCACAGCTACCTCAAGGTGAACAAAACCATTTCATTTCAAGTGAACACTTAAGTAGGATCCCATGGAGAGCTGAGGGCTGAATAGGTCCTCGGTTTTCTTGTCCTATTATTACAGTCAACAAAATGGAGATCAAGCTGACTTGAGGGCTTGCTTATGTTTCATTAACATGTACACAGAAATGTATCCTATGCTGAAAACAACTGGGTCATCTGGTCATGGCTTTGCCAGGATGTACGACAATATTGTTCTTTCTGGTATGAAACAAGATTTATACCACTGACCAAATGCTTTCTTGTCTACCATTTGATTTCAGCCCAAATCTTGGGTTCGGTGTATTACAATGCTTCAGTCAGTATTATCTATAATGAAACACACACCAGTTGAGGCACAAGTGACTGAAGGACTTGTCTCTTCCCTATACAAAGTGATGGTCTCATTGCCTTGGGCAATCATCTCTGACTTTTTAGAAACAAGACACGCTTAATTTGAAACTGAACAGATCCAAAACAATTTTTGTAAACGAAAAGGCATTATTCTTCTTACAGTTAAATTAAGTAAAAAGCCCTGCTGTAAGCATACTGTCTCTAGGGGTTGCATTTTGGTAAACCTAAGTAACACTAACCCCTTTGGATGCATTACCCCAGTTCCTCGAATTTGAGATTACCTGCCCTTGATTTCCAGTTACCTGTCTTATGTACCAATCTGAATTCTAGTTACAAACCTACTTCAATGTCATATTGTCAATATCAACAAACATGGTCGCCCGTCCCATTGATTATGATCGAGTTTGCAAGAAATTCAATGTAACATGTTATTTTGGGATTACACTTTCTTAGTAAAGTACAGATTCTAGTACTTTTTGGGTTGAGTACCATCCGGGATTCAAACCCTCACCCTCAGGGTCAGGCACCTAATCGCCAGCACACAAAGTCAGACGCCTAGACCGCACAGCCACCATGACTTCCACAAAATGAATGTTGGACAACTGGTAGTCTAGACTGCGGACTTTGTGTACCCCTCTGATAAGTGTTAATTGGCACGGCTGGCGATTAGCATTCGTAACTACTCGTGTCATTCCGGCAAGCCGGATGGCGTCTCTAACTCTCTCGTGGCCATGTTTACGACTGGGCCCTGTCTAAGCGCAAACGGGCATTGAGATGAAAATAGTCTAGTACCATACCAAGGAAAGATAACACTGAATTTCCAAACATGGCTCCTAGAATATACTATATCCCGTGGGCAAAACAGCAATACAGTCATTTCCTTTGTGAATATGTTTCAGTGTTTAAAGTTTATGATCCTTTAACTCAAAGTGTGTTTAAATTGTACTTTGCATAGTTTACTGAAGTTTCAAACTTCAACGGTGCCGCCATTTTCATGCTTCAAAATGCGTTTTACTACGGGCAATTTGATTGGTTTGCCACGATTCTTGCCAATAACGGCGTACGATAGGGGTAGGAGTCTTCTTGTAGGTCACGGAAAGAGGTGAGTAGTTACGAATGGGCGATGAGGTGCCTGACTCTGAGGGTGCGGGTTCGAATCCCGGATGGTACTCAACCCCAAAAAGTACTAGAATCTGTACTTAACTAAGAAAGTGTATTCCCAAATATAACATATGTTACACTTGACCACTTTCTAAAGTGGCATTGTGTATTTCAAAGAAATTCAATGCTGAAAACCTGACTGTAAGAAGGCCCTAAAAAATCTCTTTTATGGTAAGCATGTCTTTGATTTAGGTAATACAAGTTACCTCCTTACCCTTTGTAGTCATGTGATTGGTCAGTAAAATGTAAATAAAGGGGAGATAAATTGCAATTGCAAGACTAATGGGAATGTACTCAGGGTTTGTGTAGGTGTATGCCTGTGTACTGGTTAGCAGTTGTAAAGCTGACATGTTTGTGATGTGCAAAAACGTGTTCGAAATGTCACCTGCATTACATCTCAGACAGAAAGTTTTTAACAAAATTGCATCCAATTCTTGAGGGATCATTTCACACTTGTAGGGTTGCATCTGCATTATTCCAGCTATATACTGTTGCCTGCATATATTCTAAATCAGGTCTGACAATCAGCAGTATATATTATGACTAGTATCCCAGGTCCTTTGGGTATGGTGACACACGATCAACCAAATCCAAGTCAGCAACATCCAATTAAATCGCCTCTTATGACATCCAACAGATCACTGGGACCTATTCTAAACTAAGCCCCACAGGCTTGAATGATTCAGATGTAATATTACAGACAGCATCAAGTTTAAATGTCAGAATAAAATGAGACACAGATCACGTCGGTTGAAGACAAGTGGACCTCACCTTTACTTAAATTAAACTGCAAATGTCAGCTAATACTGGTACAAAAACAAGTGTTGCTTGCAGACACTTATCAGTGAGTGAGTTGGTTTTTTAACAGCTTTTAGCAATATTCCAGCAATATCACGGCAAGGGACACTAGAAATGGGCTACATTATACCCATGTGGGGAATCGAACCCGGGCCTCTGGTTCGATGAGCGAACACTTTAATCACTATGCTACTCCACCACCCTGCAGACATGAATTTAGTACAGTATGTTCAGGTGACAGTCTTTATATTCAGAATATTTACACTTACATATTTGCACTGAATACTATATTCTGTGATATGCATCTGTACAAGTACTTCTGAATCAGATGTCACATCAATTTTCTGCTCCTAAAATAACAATTTTAACACAGTGTAACCTTGTACACTTGACTGAACATGTTTTGGCTGACAATTAACAGACTATCTATTCATCCAAAACATACAGTATGTTTTCAACACTACCTTCCTCAACAGTAGCAGTTCATTTCAACAGTCACATCCCAGATTTGGCAGGATTCACCTGTTTCTGACAGTCATAAAACAAATGCAGCCATATCTTTCCAGGACCTATGATGCACTCAAAAACAGACCTACAAAAGGAGACATCTGATTGGTGTGTTTCTCTACACTCTTGCTATAGTAAGTCGTCCGACTGGCTGAATGCACAGTAG
Source organism: Haliotis laevigata (assembly GCA_008038995.1). Classification (NCBI taxonomy): domain Eukaryota; kingdom Metazoa; phylum Mollusca; class Gastropoda; order Lepetellida; family Haliotidae; genus Haliotis; species Haliotis laevigata. The sequence continues at coordinate 266,334 of VKKT01000626.1, read as the reverse complement.
TCTGTTTGTGAATCACTATAACCTGTGTGTGTTGTTGGTATTGAGATCTACTGAAGTACATGGGTGACGAAGAGGGTATGGTACACCACTGCTTGCAAGTTCCAACCGCAGAAACACACAGTATAGGTCCTCTCACACAAAAAATGACAAATCCAGAACAAATGCCACATTCAAATCTCGTTTCATATCACAAATCTTTATTTGTTGATGAAAGAATAAAGTGCTATCAAATGAAGCGCAGAAAATCAAAAGCAGATGCTGCAATGTACTTACTATGTACACACACATTTTCAATGTGCCATACTGCTGGGGACCCCCGCCACCCTAATGCTCTGGGACACAATGGGGTAGGACACTAGAGAAGCACTCTGGCCAGCCAAGTTTTGTGGAATACTCTGTGTAATGGTACCAGCACCTTGTAGAGGGTTTTGCTGCAGCGACGCTGGCGTTAGCGACACCATAGTGGATGGGTTCAGTGTCACTGATGGGTTTATGGATTGGGCTGCGAGCGCTGATTGGTTTGGAGCATGCACCATCTCCCGCGCGAATCGCTGAGCTGTTTGCAACGCATGTTGGGTAGCCATTTCACTGTTCAGCGCTATCTGCTGGGACAAGCTTGTGCTGAGGTGGTTCAACGTAGCCCCCGTGCCAGCAACAGTCACTGCAGGCGTCATTATCGCCGTGGATTTGCTGACGCGGTAGCGCGCATTTTGCTCGAGAAGGACCTCGTTTGTTGCAGTCAAATCTGCGACTTGTTTCTTAAGTTCTTCAACTTTGCGCCGCAACATGTTATTTTCATCTTCAAGCATTTGGACGCTTAATGAGCGCATTGGTGGAGGGTAGCGTCCGTCGATATAGTTACCATATCCTTCAGAATCAAGTCGTCTTCTTTTCAGCGGGCCATGCCCATACTCGAACCTGTCATAACTATCATTTTCATAGTTATTGAAAGGCAGAACTCGGGGTGTCCTAATGTCAGTTTTGCGCATTTCAAAGTCATATTCCTGACCTGAAAGGTGGCGATATTTACACTTCGCTCCACGTTTGCATTCACGTTTTAAGTAATCCTTACAAATGGGCACCTCTCCTTTCAGAATGGGTAGGGAATGTGCAACTGATCCCACCCCTAATGCTGCCTGCTGCTGGAGTCGAACAGGTAGTTGTGCTGTTTGTAGGTAATATTCCTCTTCCTCCCTCGTACAATGCAAGAACTTACACGACGCTCTACGGCAACCAGTGTTCTGGAAATCATGGCAAAATGTGAACTCCTGTTTCTTGCCTAGATCTTTTGCTTCGGTGATAGTTGGATGGCGATAACGACATCGTTTGCCCCTTTTGCACACATTCCGTAGAAAGTCTCTGCATATACTGTTTTCCTCCTTACCGTTCATGTGTTTTGAGGTGCCGTTATATCTCATGTCCTCGCTCCCACTATCACTGTTGTCTGACATGAATGCCATGTTGTTGGTTGGCTTGCACAGAATTTCAAACTTGGTCACTTGAGATATGTTACGACTGACGATGAAATCATTCATCAGTCTTGGCAATGGAGGAAACCAATAAAATAATTCTATTAGGTCTTAAGGAGATTTAATTTTTACCTGGTGGAATCTCCAGCATATTCTTTCAACTGAAAACAAACAGTCATCTCCACGCATAAACACGGTTCCAAATGTTTCCAGATACGAAGCAATGTGACAACAGAAGTTGATGATCAACAAAATTGTACCACAGATTCACACACAATATTCACGCTGCTGCTGCTGCAACTGGGCTATGTCTCTTAGCTTATTCCCTAAGCCTCTGTGTTAGTAGTACATTCAAGACCTAGCAGCGAGGGGCAGCTGGGCGACCAATCAAGCAGCGGCTTGCGACACCAACAGGTCAGGCTAACGATGATAACGAAGATCGCAACTACAGGTCGCTCCTGTTTACCTCAGACCATCTGAAAGAAAACAAACAGCGCATATAATTATCAGATGCACCATAGCGCAATTAATCTCAAACTTAGTCTTCCGAGTGTCTCGCCGCAGTTTAATATTTAAACAGGGCCTTCAAACCTGTAAAAGATTTGTCAGCAAGCTTGTGTTGTTTGTGTTGTGCATGCTGACTTTACAATCAAGTTGTTGTTTAATCTAGACAGATAGTGACACCACTGAGATGCTGCAGTGAAACTTTTAACCTGATGACTGCCTCCTGGCACGAATACGAATATATTAATATCAAAGAGTTTGGTTTATTTCATTCTCTTTCAGAAAAATATCTACCTCAATCTTTCTGTCAAATGAAAAAAATATTTATATGACAGACTGTCATACATAAAATTGTACAAAACTTGAAAAATTGATGTTACTTCAATTTCAGGCACTTGTTTAAAAAGTAATAATGTAAACACCTTAAAAGGGTAAGTTTAAAGCCATAGTATTCAGAAGTGATATAGATCACTGAATTTGAACAAAAACATTCAAAAATGTGAACATAATAATACCACTAAATGATGATCATCTATTTACAAAATGTTAGAAAACCTTAAAATTTCACAGCTCAACAACAACACATACAAAAGTATAAAGTATATGTATTTAAAATTCCAAAGTTCCTGACTTGTGAAACCTAGCAAGCCAAAAAATTCCTAAATGTGTGAAATGATAAAAAACAGACGTGACTACTGAGCGAGCTAACTAGGGTACTACTAATGAATCATATTAGCAAGTCATCAGGGTAAACCGTGAACTACAAAACACATGACATCCACAACACAAGCCCAGCCAATGAGAACAACAGAGAAGTGCAATGCTTGAGTGAGGCTTACCAAGCAATCACAGGTGACTGATACAGTGCAGGTAATACAGTGTTAAACGAGCATGCATGAGGGACTCTTTCTGCTGCTGCTGCAGGCAGGTGAAGATGCCGCCCCCTGGTGAGCAGGGATGCTGGGTTACATCTAACGCCAGGCGCCTTCATCAAAAGCTAATTTCTAGGGGCCGTTGACATTTTTGTGTGATTTGGAGGATATTGGTTAATGAGAGAACCTAATTCTGTTTTTGCCTCTGTTTATGGGAGAAACACACATGCTGTTTTAACAGTGTTAACAAAATACATTGTTATATAGAGCTGCCTTTTGATAGTGCCTGTTAACACTAAAGACAGTTTATTTGTATTACAGCTCGAATCAGAAACAAACAGCAGTTGTATTACAAATACATAAAACTTTGTTGGAAATCTATCTCCCACGTAAAGCTGAGCTGCTTCTGGCTGTGACAGTGGCCCTTCTTTTTTAGAATAACTGCTTGTGTGAAGTGGGAGAATACATACACACAGACCTATTTTGTTTATTCTCTTGCAAACAATATTTCCCTTCTTTCTCAGAACAGTGAGTTTAGTTGTACGCCACACTCAGCAGTATTCCAGCTATATGGCGGAGGTTTGTAAATAATCAAGCCTCATCTACACCATGAGCATCGATCTGCGCAATTGGGAACCAATGACATGTGTCAACCAAGTCAGCGAG
>VKKT01000626.1:198782-208939 GCA_008038995.1 Haliotis laevigata | reverse complement strand
CATTTTCTAGACTTGCGTGGGATTTCTTGGATATAGTCGCTTCAGGGTCTGTATGACAGACTAGTCCATTTCCACTGGTTCTATGCAAGCACTGCTAGTCGTAAGAGGAATAACAGATCAGGTTGCCTGGCACTGCTACTGGATACATGTCCGTGTACCTCAACAATAGAGGTCATTGCTCACTATATCAATCACTGGATTATCTGGACCAATTTACAGGCAGTCATGTAGTTGGCATATTGCCGATTGCGGCGCTACACAACATACTATATGTTTACTATCATTGGTTGGTTGGTTTGTTGTTTTACACCGCACTCAGCAATATTCCTGCTGTATGGCGGTGGTCTATAAATAATCGGGTCTGGACCAGACAATCTAGTGATCAACAGCATGAGCATCGATCTACACATTTGGGATACGATGACATGTGTCAACCTAGTCAGTGAGCCTGACCACACGATCCAGTTAGTCGCCTCTTACAATAAGCATGGGTTACTGAAGATCGATTCTAACCCAGATCTTCATGGGTCTGTTCACTATCAGTTCCGTAAACACTCTTGCACTGATCCACTGACCAGGGTGCTGCTGTACTAAGCAAGTCAAGCAGTCTGAGCACTGACTCTTGTAAGTCCACTATAAGGTATGGGAGTTACCATCACCTTAGCGCTTAGATTGCTTGTAAAAGTGTAGAGCATTGAGCATGGTTTAGGGTATTGATTTGGTCCATTAGACAGGAAACATATTATCATTTATATATTGTTGCTGTTGTTGTTGTCAGTATCTTACTTCATTCATCAAAAGTTTTCTTGTTCTTATTACAAAAAAAATCATAAAATCAATTAGAATGCAACAAAGTCAATTTTTTCTCAAAATCGCAGACTTATTTAAAATGATAATTACACATAATCCCATCCTTCAGCTCACACAAAACAAGCAACATGCAACCAGTAACTAACACATCAATACAGATCACACCCTTATTTCAACATCCTCATCATTGGACTGAGCCAAACACTGTTTTCACTGTAATAGAATCAGTCTACACATGGTTTAGCCCTTTGTTGGCATGGAAGCCGGGTCCCCAAATAATGAAGGTAGTTAAGTTGTAAACAAACTCTTCTGCATCATTTCCCCTCACAAAAAATCTGTAATTGTATGTTGACAAGAATCTTTAGCTTATTATTTTGAAGGGCAATCAATAGGTTTCGATCAGACAAGGAGTCTGGAGCTTATCAAAGAGATGATGATAAACCCATGATTGATGGCCATTATTAGCTTAATTATTAATACAACTGAATGCCATCCATCTCAACCTCCAATAATTAGTGCTGTAAATATATCAACCTCATGCCATTATTAATCACTTAAATACAGCAATGATTATTCTGCTTGAAATACAAAAAAAATTGATATATAAATATTAAATAAGGAGTGAGTGAGTGAGTTTAGTTTTATGCCGCACTCAGAAATATTCCAGCTACATGGCGGCAGTCTGTCAATAATCAAGTCTGGACCAGACAATCCAGTGATCAACGGCATGAGCATCAATCTGCACAAGGGGGAACCGATGACATGTGTCCACCATATTAAATAAGGAGAATTTGGGCACCATATTTTCAAAACACTTGAAAGAAAAAATTAAAGAAAGTGAAAAAAAATTTACCTCAATTTTATTTACTCTTAAGTGACTTCAACAATTTCAGCCTTTCAAATCTATTTTGTATGTGCTTAACGCTAATTTGATAAACAGGTTTGCAACATCTGGTTAGAAATGTCACCAACAGTATTTCATTCTGAATTCTACAAAAACAAACCAAAGCTCTGGCCAAGTATCTTACGTCTGGATATTATACAGATGTTCGGGTCAGGCAGTACAGACCATTTGTTAAAGGCATTACACTGTAACAGATCCGCACAAAAGTCCTGCACGTTCATCATTCTACAGTGAGTCTGCAGTGTATGGAGAGTAAATGTTCTTTTAATGGCTGATAACTAGGAGGATCTCCATGATGGCTCCCAGAATTTATAACAATGTCACTCCTTGCTTCAAGAGTGGTGCAAATGATCTTTGACGCATTCCTCAACATGTCTGTTGTAAGTCCAGGGCCCCTTTTCACAAAGCTATCATAGCGCTAAGAGGCGCTAAGACTGTCGTAAGGCTATGTTACAGTATAGGAGATACGACAGTCTTAGGGCTGCAAAACTATGTGAAACGTGTGTGTGTGTGTGTGTGTGTGTGTGTGTGTGTGTGTGTGCTGTAACCTATTTTATTTTCTCTGAAACTGACATGACAGACCATGAAACGAACACGTCTTAGTCAGAAATACGTACTTCTGCCACCTATTGTAAGCATCAATCACACCAATATCTTTTATCAAACAAAAAACTAAAACAAAAGAAATCCATGACATTTTCCTCTTCAAACCTTCCACCAAATTCCATCTGGTGTAAAATGACATCTGTGTAATTGCCAAGTACAAAAGGGCATGTATCCTCCGCGAATTAACAAAACATACAAGCATATCGCTGACAGGGTTATTTTCACTGTAAATCACTTTCTACGGTTGCTGAAAAAAAAAATCACAGCCAGTTTACCACTTGAGTTTGTGTGATGCTAACTAAGACTCACGGCAGTTACCTTAATACGTCTACCACACTCAGGAGCTACAATACAGGGCCTCAGGTCCGTCCTTCCATCTGCACAAACTATGTGAAGCAGTATTTAAAGTAGAATAAGCAAATAATGTAAGAAAACATAACACAAATATTGACCCAAATATCACCTAGTGGTTAAAGTGTTCGCTCATCATGCCTAAGACCTGGGTTCGGTTCCCAACATGGGTACAATGTGTGAAGCCCATATCTGGTGTCCCCCCACCGTGATATTGCTATAATATTGTTAAAAGTGGCATAAAACTAAAACTTACTCACAGATTAAATCTTATACTGATATTGTAATTGTCTTGCCAATCTATTATGTCCTGTCACTCAGTTACTTTGCATGAATTTGTATTGATTTGCAAAAACTACATTTTACAATATAATTACATACTGTACATCACGTCTCTGTTCTTTGTTGGTTTTACACGGAATTCGATTGCATTTAATTCTGGTTGCTTCAATGTTGAAATCAACACATTAAAGAATTGTTTCGTCATAAGCATTCATGTTCGCTCAAGGTTTACTCAAAAACTTTTTCGTTAACTGCTTCTCTCCAGGGAAAACATTTTAAATTCTTTTTCATATTTTTGTCATCTTTTCTACAAAGTGTTAGACATTTTGAGATGATTCAATAGTTAACAAGGAGAATTCCTTTTCAGCATTTTTTTTAACCTGTATAAAAAGTCATACCCTTTTAGTTGTTCAATACTACTGCCTGACTTAATAATAAGGACTTTCTTTATCTGTTTTTAAAGGAACATGTTTAAGAATGTACATCTGTAATGGAAGGCCATGTGTACCTTTTCACAAGTTTGGAGTGCACTAGATGCATGATCAATTATTATTTAAAAGATTAAAACTTAATTTTTGTTTGATTTTTGAAAGTGTACTTTCCTATTTTCACTTTCCATGAAATAAAAAAAGTGTTGTTTAAGCAACCATTATCAACCAAACGTATTACGTCAACATCATAGCAATGTACTTTCAACCTTGCTACAATCGACTCTGTGTTCAGGCATGTCCTTCTGGATTTATGTGTACCAGAAAAAATAGGCCCTTTGATATAATACTAATAATAACAGTGCATATTTGTAATGCGCACATTTCGACGCTCGTAAGCATGCTCATAGATTAACAGCTAGTCTCTGAAATGAACGTATTTTACAGATGAAACAGTCCACAATATAAAAAAAATAGAATATAATGAGAAGGAACCATGAGAACTTCTTCATTTTCAGAAACTGTGGAAATCTAGACTCGCCACATATCCTAGATTGCATGGGCTTTCTTGGATATATTTGTTTCAGGGTCTGTATGACAGACTAGCATACTGATGGCACTAACCTTATATTACCCCAGATAACCCAAGTACTAGAAACTCTCAGAAATCAAGCTGCCAAACACGGTCACTCATCCAAGGACTCACTGCGCCCAAAGTTGCTTTGTGACCTGAACTCTATGCACAGGACCACACACCACTGTTAACTCTGCACACAGCAATATTCCAGCTACACGATGGCAGTCTGTACCAGACAATCCAGTGATTGGCATCAGACACAAATCTAGACATCTGTTATACAATGTCATGCATCAACCAACCTAATGCTTCAGACCACCCAATCCACTCAGACACCTCTTAGAACAGAATTCCAGGATCAATTCCAACCTGGATTTTCACATGTAACCGAAATGTGATTCGTAAGTAGAATGGATCTATCATAAACCATACAAACTTATACAAGGAATTTCAAACCTTTTTATCATATATTCACCTCATTTCACCTTTCTTCAAAGCAATCCAGAAGGCCCCTTTTCCCACAAAGCTCCAAGTTCCAATTAACAAGTGGTGTGAGATCAGTGGTGAGGTATCTGATAGTTCCTCTGCTTAATAACATTGCTGTCGTCACCTCGACCTCCCCTGCCGCTGATGAGATATATGGGATAGGCTCCCATCCTGGGATGTTGGGGGGCACCTGTCATGCAGGGCAATGTATGCCTTCCTGGTCTGATGTCCAGCCTGATGTGACCCCTGAAATATGGCTCCCCTGATGATCACAGGAACAGATGATGGTGCTGAGCTTCCTCTATCATGGTCTAGGTGACTGTAGGTGACTTATGGACAAACTTCATGGGCTATCAGATGTGTCTGAGGATGTATGTGGTCATGGTGTCCAGCCAGCTGTTTGATTGTACAGGTGTGGAAAGGCTAAATCTCTGTCACTATTGCTTACCTGTGCTATCTTAGCCATCACCACAAGCAACCTTTAGGTTAATCCTAGGTAATCAGATCAATGTATTTGCAAGAAGATCCTTGAATAACTATCCCACCCCAGGAGAAGTACAGTTTGTGTAAACATGAGCAGTGTGTCATCTGTTTTAATTCCAGTAGGACTTTGTGTACAAACTGTGTGAGCTGAGCTATGGCACAAAGGCGTACATCCTCATTCTTCAACTGTCAAGTAGTTCCTGAAACAAAATCTCTACAACTCTGTTTTCGCTGCCACTGAGATAGTCATCACTGGAGATCAGTATTTCTGATTGGGGAACTCGCAACAATACCATTTAGTAGCAGGTTGAAAGCTGGGGTGGTTTATTGAAGGCTGACAGACAGGATAGGAAGACAGGGTGGGTAAGGGCAGGGTGACAGACAGGGTGGAGTGGAGCAGGGTCATAGACAAAGTTTCGTGGCAAGTTGACAGACATACCAAACAGATGACCCTGGCTCACATGTTTTAACAATTTTGCCAAAAGCCTTTTGATAAACTCATTGCAGCCTTATGACAACTGATGTGCTTCATCCGAGCAATCTTGTTGTCTCCTCCAAATCACTTGGTGTTCAGTGTCAGATTATAAGCCCACCACCCCTGTGAGACTGCTGCGCTGTTGTAATACAGCAATCCACTCAGGACATCCTGGAGAAGCTGTCTGGATAGTGAGATGCAAGGGCATATCATCAAAGGAACCTGAGGCCATCCTCATGGACTGGAGTTGAGATGAGTTAGCCCAGGGGTGTGATGTTGACCTGTTGAGCACAAGCACCTGACTGTCTGCCCAACTGGGATACAGCTGCCACATTTCAGAAGTCGTCAGAACCACTCACCCCCTATGCCTGAAGTATTAACATCCATCCTTGGCCACCCTTCTCTTATTTGAAGGTATAAAGATTATTACTCAGCAATAAGATCAATAAATTTGTGTTGCTCATTATTTATCTCATCAGCATGAAGTTGGTTGGGTCGATCGGTTTCATGGAAAACTTAAATGCTGCTACTGTTTACAGTGCAGGATGTTTAGTACTTTTACAGTAGAGTGTGTACTCAATTCCTCCTCAACACATGAAGATCTGGGTTAGGATTGGTTTTCAACAACCCAAGCTTGTCATAAGAGGCAACTAATGCATGTCATCCTCGCTGACTTGGTTGACACATGTCATCGTATCCTGTGCAGATCCTGGTTAGAATTGGTCTTCGGTGTCCCATGCTTGTCATAAGAGGCAACTAATGCATGTCATCCTCGCTGACTTGGTTGACACATGTCATCGTATCCCGTGCAGATCCTGGTTAGAATTGGTCCTTGGTGTCCCAAGCTTCTCATAAGAGGCAACTAATGCATGTCATCCTCGCTGACTTGGTTGACACATGTCATCGTATCCCAATTGAGTAGATCAATGCTCATGATGCTGATCAATGGATTGTCTGATCCAGGCTTGATCATTTACAGACCACCAACATATAGCTGGAATATTGAGTGCAGCGTTAAACAACAAACAAACAAACTCAATGCCTTGCTGATTGGTTTTGTCTGTAAGTGGACTGCTGGTCATAGACAGTGAGTGACTGAGTTAAGTTTTACGCCGCACTCAGCAATATTCCAGCTATATGGTGGAAACTATGTGAAGGTCACCAAAACCGACTGGGCCCTGCGCCTTCGTATAATGAAGCTTGGTGTCAAATATGAAGCAAATCCAGTGAATGGTTCTTGAGATATCTTGCTGAAAAGTGTAAAATGTTAAAGTCCCCTTGTGACCTTGAAATGAAGGTGATGGTCACCAAACCTGACTGTGACCTTTCACATACTGTGATGAACCTAGGTACCAAATATGAAAAGAATCCAGTCAAAGGTACTTAAGATATTCCAATTCATACGAACGTACATATGTATGTACGGACAGTACAGTACAGTACGTATGTATGGACAGAGCCTAACACTATATCCCTGCTTAGCGCTGTTTAGCGTAGTTGGGGATAATAATTTATAGACTTTCAGCAGATTGATTGACTATGTGTCTACAAATACCAATGAACATAATGCCCTTTGTCGAAATTCTTATATATACTACTCAATATTTGATAAGGATATTTACAGTGGCCAGATGGAGGAATTAATGTGACTGTACGTTTGGTAATGCTAACAAACAGGATGTGATTTGGGCATTGAACTGACAAATGTAAACCTTTTTTTGAACTTATAAAAACAAAATTAACAGAGCTGCATGCATGAAAAGCTTTAGAAGACTTCCGCAATATCACAATACGTAATATTTGCATAGTGTAAACAGCAAGTGCGTGTGCTGAGACACTGAATGGGAAGAAGCTAATCCTCGTTGCACACAAGCTTCACATAATATCCAAAATAATAACAAATACAGTTGAATCAAATGTGTGACTGGAGACTGCGACATAATAATAATAGTCCATTTATCATGTGCATTTCTCCATGAACAATGCATGCTCAAAGCACCCAAACAATCTGATTATTATTACCCCGGATAACCCAAGCTGCCTGTAAAGCACTAGAAGGTTAATAGTCACATGACTTATGCCACCCATTTTCTGGTGGGTGAACAGAGGCAATTTTGAACAAACTCACTCGCCTAAGGTGAGATCACATGTCTCCTTGTGCTTCGTTGTGGGGCAAGACTGAAGTCCTAGTAACTCTCAGGTTTTGTGACCTGAGCTCTATGCACAACCCCACACACAGCCACAATATTCCTTCACCACATGTTCACTTTACAAACTTTTGAAATGAAGTTTAACATTCAACATGTCCTGCAAAAATCACCTATTCCTTTGACAGTCTTCAAACAACCAGAGAGACTTACCTCCAACCTGGACAATCTGAATACCCTTATCAAATGTTGAATGGTATATAACAGGTAACGGATAATATAATCCACATCAATCCAGAGATATCCAACATGCAAACATGGCTTTCATCATTAGATGCAGAACTACCTCCACTGAGATGCCATCCATTACGATTTGGGTGGCACCATTGGATATTTCAACCAAACTGTTTCATCAATTCAATCAAGTGTACATTTACGTTTTGTTGAATAAAACACCATTAGTAATTTAAACCAGGTTGTGACCTCACTACAAGTACTATCTCACACAGAACCACTTAATAATCAATTAATAACACCTAATAATCAATTAGTAATCATGAAATACTGACATTCCCTGCCAGGGACATGTTCTGTAGAGTGCAAGACTCCAGCTCCTGGCCGGAACAGTTGCCTGAGGTTTCAGTCCAATATGTTGTCCTGGAAACCCACAAAATATAACTTTAAAAAATTCCTAAACAGCAATCTGGACTGATATCCCAGCAATGTTTGAAAAGAGACTTCTGAACAATCTTTGAGACTCCAAAAACAAACCCTACCCTCATTTGAGCCAAAGTACAATGTGTTGTCATGGAAATGAGAAAACAAAAACTTTCAAACCTTGCAACATATAAAAGACACTAGTTCATGGGAAGACTAAAATACCCTCCATAGAACCTAATTCTTGTTGTCATGGCACCCAGAAAATGTTAAATAATTATATTCCTAAAAAGCAAAATGAACATATTTAAGGCTGGACTGACATCTGTGCAACATTTGACTCAGAAATACTGAAGAGTCTTTGAAAAACAGAAGCATAAAACATCACACAGGACCAGAGACAGACCCATCAATATATATACCTCTCGGTATACCCATCATGTTTCAATCAGTAGACTGGAAGGTTACAGGTTTTCAAACTTGGATCACAAAAATACAATTTTATAAAACCATACATAAGAAAAACACAACTCAATCAAGTTAACAATAATTACTAGTGTCTATTATTAATTACCAATTTAAGGCTCGATTTATTCCAGATATTCCTGATTTTGTGGATTGCATTCCTGCCTCCAAGTGTATTATGCCTCCATTCTGCTTGTGCTAATGCAATGATAATTTTGACTTGTGTACCTCAAAACTGTTAACATCACTTTTCATAGGCCAAGTTTCAAGAGATCAACAATATAAGATGCAAAAATACCTAGCTTACTAGACCAGTTACATGTAAAGATCGAATATGAACATAAATCTTATATCTTACATAAAAAGTGGGAAATCACCATAAATCGTACCCGTGAAACTGACAAGCATGATGATATCTTAATGATGATGAATCGGAGCCCAAGGAAGGTATAAAATAAATTTGACTGAAATCAAACGTTTTTTAACAATTTGAATCAGCTGGAGAACTTTGTTCTGACCCAGGCCAACCAAGAACGCACTAATGATTCCTTCAACTGCCAGAGAACGCCATCAATGTGTCCTTGATTTGACTTATGTTCCCTTGCAAAGGATGTACTAGCTACCAGACACGGAAAACATGGCATAAAGATACAAAAATGCCCCAGATATTACTGAGACGATTAAGCAGCAAGGCTGAATGACCAAGTAGGCAGCACATATTAATTGCTCAGCTAGAACACTGTTTTTCAGATATTAGATTTCTTATACAGGAGCTGAACCATTCCAGCAAATCAAAATGGCTGCCTTTGAAGCCAAAACTGAAAAATTTAGTCATTGTATTTGAAACGTATCGCTTAAGCTAAGGTATGTCATGAAAAATATTGTTGAACATAAAAAGGAATATTCCACAGGAGAATCAATAATTTATGAAAAGGTAATTTCATGACAAATAACTTCAAGATTCTTCCTTTTATTGACAATATAGTAAATCTTGTATGAGAATGGTGTTTTCAACAAAAATAATGACTCTAACGATATGCAGGGTGTTTGTTTGTAAACAACATGTAGAGAATAAACAAATACTGTCGACAAGCAGGATGTTTTGAAACATATTGTGTTGTAATTAAAGAATTAATGTTTGGCTTTCCTTCTCAGAGAAAAGAACCATTGTTTTGAAGGACTGATTGAAGAATGTCTCGCAAGAACCATCAGAATATTAAAACTGAGTGAGTGAATGAGTGAGTGTGGTTTTACGCCAGCAATATCACGGCAGGGGACACCAGAAATGGGCTTCACACATCCTGTATCCATGTGAGGAATCAAACCCGGGTCTTTGGCGTGATGAGCAAATATTTAAACCACTAGGCTACCCCACTGCCCCTGTCAAAACATGACGTAATAATTTCTTGATCTGAAGATCATAACATTGCAAACACAAGAGACATATTTGTATCATGTCTTCAGAACAACAGGTGAGGTGAGGTGA
>VKKT01000626.1:124314-134931 GCA_008038995.1 Haliotis laevigata | reverse complement strand
GGTTTACAATAAGGCACATCCTGCTCGTGTGCATACTAGGTTTACAATAAGGCAAATCCTGCTCTTGTGCATACTAGGTTTACAATAAGGCAAATCCTGCTCTCATAATAAAAGAGTTAACATTACAGCACATCCAGCTCTCATGCCCAAATGTTTACTTTTGGGTACACCCTGCTAGGACTGCTATCAATATGGATCATAAAGATCAACAATGGATAGCTGAATATCGATCTATTGTCAATAAATATTCGAGTAGTAATATTAAGCCAAAATGCAAACAATTAAAGAATTCAAAATATTTCACACCACTAGTGAGTGGTGACATCTTTATGTTTGAACTGATAAAAAAACAGAATCTTGAACATAACTTTGAAGCAGCCTATGAGTAAATTAAAACTTTATTGCATCACAACAGTTTGTGTATGATATTATACACGACAAAATTTTCATAATGATAATCACTGACACTTTTTCCATCGACAGTATTCTGATTATGAAACTTTTAGTCAGCCCTTCATTCTGCTCTAATGATGAAGAGGTTTACATTACAACCTGCTGGCATCCAACTCCATGTATCAACTGACTTAATCTGTGTTTTCAGATCACCTTACCTACCTAACAGGATAAATTTAGTTCCATATTCACTGATTTTTGCATTTCATTCAAAACTTTATCAACTTTTGAAAGTGCATTCATAAAGTTCAAAATTAAATTTCTAGAGATATTTCTCACATTAGTTTTGTCAAAGTAAAACGAAAACGTATAGATCAACCCTCGATATTCTAGTGAAAGTTTAGTGAGTGGACAATAACGAACATTTACTAAACATAAGGAGATACATTGGTTCAAAGAGTTACCGTATATTACCATAGATACGCCAAATTTTGAGGAACAAAAAATGTATCCTGTTGGGGGTCAGCTTATCTACGGGTAACACTTTCGTCCAACATTTTTTTCTGGTGACCAGTAAGAAAACGACTTTGTCAGTGAAGACGTCAAATTTGCAATTTAACATCACTAGACAAGATTATTTACTTTACTTTTGTTACATATCATTAACATCTGAAAATATATGATGTAGGTCTTGGGTTGTGGTGTCATGGTGATCAATAACTGAAGGATTGAAACTTTCTATGGATCAATGACAGGATCAATTAAACTATTTATGTTTTGCACTTGTCCCTGGGTCATTGATGAGATCAATTAAGCTATTGACATATTGCATCTGTCCATGGTTTGATGACAAGATTAATAAGTCGATCAGTGTATTGCATTTTTCCAAGAGTCGACGACAAAACATCCATGAAGGATTAGAATATCAACAGTTGATGTCAATACCAAACTACAATATGAATTCAATACATGAAATTATTACTACAGCCAGCAGGTTCTGTAGCTCACTTGAATGAAGAAGAAAACTTGCTGGCCAGGTTTTAAGTGGGGCTGCAGTTTCAGAGCCACCACTGCTTGAACAAATTGGGCTGACAGCGGCGGAAACGAATGTCAAGTATTAGCTACAGAGTCTGTGGTGTCTATGGAGATGTTGACGATGCATATTGCAATGCACAACAAACAAGGGATGGAGGACAAACAGGTTATTACACAAGCTGGGCGGTGGGGTAGCGAAGAGGTTAAAGCGTTCGCTCATCACGCCGAAGACCTGGGTTTGATTCCCCACATGGGTACAATATGTGAAGCCTATTTCTGGTGTCCCACGCCCTGATATTGCTGGAATATTGCTAAAAGTGGCGTAAAACCCAACTCAGTTGGCTCAGAATAAAGTGATTATGTATGACTTACAAAGAATGTTTGAGGCATTTGATTAACTTCAATTTTTGTAAAGTGATCAGGTGAGGAGGACCTTATGTATTATGTAGCCCAAGCAATTTAGTATTCAGCAGAAATACTGAGTCCAGAAAGGTTGAAAGCCGATATGAACTACTTATACCCAGTGGCAATTAATTCACTTCTGTGTTAAAATCAGTTTACATCCCAATACACCTCACAACACCAAATATATCTGCTTCAGGTGAACTTTACACCCATTAACAAATGTACACAAACTGCTTCAAAAACAAACAAAAAACCCCATAAAAACAATGCCTCTTGTGAGGATTTCTTTTCTGAAAAGTGTGATGAAAAGCTAATAAATAATTTCATTTTGGCTTAACAGAACGATCGCCACACTATATGAAATTTAAAAAAAAGGCTTTTAAAACAAGTCACAGTATGCAAGGAAACATATGTAAAAATCTATTCATATCTGTAAAAGTCTTTCAAATATTCTTGTCATAACCATCAGGATATCTACCCTGTAATCTCTGAGCTAATCTATTAGACTCCAAATGATACTTATACCAATGCTATGGCATCTGTTAATTCACACAAATTGGTCCAGACACATTCCATATCAAACTTTTTGCAAACAACACTTACAATTTATGAGGCAGTAATGTCATTTTAACAAGTAGCTTTCACTCCATGAGTTTGGTCTAACAATGAACTGTTGACTTGTCAATCAATATTGTCTGGTTGTGTTTGAAATCAATGTTAAAACTGCTCCATAAACGTTAACAGTCTGTTTATCTCTATAGTCCTTAAATACTATAAAGCATGAAACATCATACAAGTGTTCACAAACAATCAATTTGTATTCTTAACTGGCCATATTTCTAGATAGAGAATATCAGCTCAAGCAGTTCATATAAAATAAGTAGCTTCAGAACATAGCCTTGTGCAACTCCTGTTTGTATTTGTAATGTAAAAGAACAATCACCTTCCACTAATGTGTTTGCCTTGAACATATTCTGATTGCCTGTGAAGCAGCACCCATCTATCTGCAGGAATAACAAGCACTTGGGCCTTATATACTCCGTCAGAGCGATCACGTGTACAAGAATTTCAATTTACGTACCAATTCCCATATTCCAATATACAACTCCATACATAATAAATCCTGAGATTCCCGTCATAAAGATTATTTTACAGGTCTCCACACACTTGGTTTATATATCAAACCACGACCTTCAAGATTTCTGCCTCTTAACAATACCCTGTTATAGATCACATATCAATAATTTATAAGAGTACTAGATTGATTTACTGTCTCAATGGTATAATGCAAAAACCCATGGAGGCTGAAAGGCAGCTAATGTGACATAGCAGGACAATGTGTGTATCAGGATGATGGAGGGCCATGAGCCTTGTCATCTCTTACAGCTCAACAAGGGACTATGGGGGGCCCAAAGGTCTCAAGCTCTGTGCATTCCATGGCCTGCTAAGATGCAGTCATCAAAGGATCAATAACCAGATTTCTACCAATTATTATCCAAGTTTGAAACACACCCTGTTCATATGTGCAACATGCAGAGATTTAAGAGGGATGAGTGGCCCAGTCGGCTAACCTACTGCCATTTTCTGTTGCTTCCGTTAGCAGAACAGAATTCAAAGATTGAAATCAAATCCATGTTTCCTCTTTCCAAATGTCTCCTTTGTCTTCAACTGCCTGTGTGCAAGGTGTCATCAAAGTGTATAAATGTTTAAGACCTGGATGACTTGGATGAGGCTTAACTTCTATACAGAACTGACATGCTGTGGTATAAATGAATATATTACCGCCCAAAGAGGTGTTAAATCCAACTTACCTAAGAAAATATTTACACCACTGCCATAATCTAGCAGCTAACGTGGGAGCGAATGCAGCTTGGTCACGGAGTTATCACTGCTTGCATATCATGTGCATGATCATGTCAACACTGAATTATTGTTGGAATAACAGCTACACAGTGATTATATATGTTCATACATACACATTATGTTACACTAATTAGCTCTCTATATCCAGTGCAGGATTCATTAAAGCAGTATTTTACAAAAGCAAATGTTTATAAAACAGCCAGCAGAGTCCAGCAAGCAGTTAAAGTCTAATGCCCAGCTGTGGAAATTAACCTGTACAGTTTTCAGGACCATATAGACATATTTCACCAGATACTATTCACTAATGCTTAGTCTCTGATATAAATGAAATATGTATAATTTTGATGGAAACAAACAATTCCTTTTAAACTGTAAAGGAGCCCCAGAGAGATGTAAGATTTAGGACCTGAACCTGGGAAAATCTAGACTTGCTTCAATAGAGCTTCAGCATTGCAGACAGGGCTGGGTAGAGGGAAAACAATGCAGTTCAGGGACTATGATAGTCTGTGGTACAGACCCTGAAGTAAATATATCCAAAAAGCCCACGCAAGTCTAGAAAATGTGACAAGTCTAGATTCCCTCAGCTTCTGAAAATGAAGGAAGTCTCAGGGCTCCTTTTCATTATATTTTTTTTACACTATGAACTTTTTTTCAGTAAAATATGTTCATTTCAGAGACTAGTTATTAGTCTAGGACTGTGAGACAGACTAAGGATACCACTGCAAAGCCTGTAAGTCCTACAGGACCTCTATGCCTGGAACAGCAATGAACTCGCTGACTGAGGCTGGGGATATATCTCAGCATGTGTGTATCAAAGGGACATATTTCCTGTGAGCAATCTGACAAGTGTGGGTCAGCCAGCCACTTATGGTCAAAGGCACCAACAACAAATCAGGTCAAATGTCATACTACAGGAAATAAAACAAATTGCTTGACAGTCTGCGTTGATGTGAAAGCGAGGAGGGTTTCTGGACAAATGTAGAGGAAAGACCACTCTATTCTTTCGCCCAGACCCTAGAGAATAGTTTAAATAGGAGTGTCAGCTCTATTAAATTGAAGATTATAATTAAGAAATGTCTGCGATCTGAGTGAGTGAGTGTGTTGGTGATTAGGCAGGTGAGTGAGTGTGAATGAGCAAGTGAGTGAGTGAGTGAGTGAGTGAGTGAGTGAGCAAGCATCCATTACATAAAGGCATGATGACAATTATTGTCACAAATCAACTGATGTTCATCATCTTCAACTTAAAACTATTACTCCAAAATATGTTGGCTTCTTAAATGGAAAAACTACTGACTGGACACAGCACTGGTACTGGAACCGTGACATACATGAATACACATTTCCCTCATCAGTTTTGATCTTCGTCCAGCTCCAATAAAGTAAATACTGTTATTGCCACTACCACAACATAAACGTAATTCAGGCGAAAACAGTGATATAAGTGATACAGTTCCCAATCCAGATCAACACCACTGAGGACACAAATTAAATCCATCTTGTTTTGACTAAATCCACCAACCCACCAGGAAGACCTATGAAAATATTGGTTCTTTTCCCCAACTATCTCAAACTGCTGTTGCTCAGTGAATCAGGCATCCTGCGAGAGTTCCATCAAACGGAACTACCGAGTCGGACCAAGCTGAGGATTCTTGTTAATCGTCCTTGTCACATGCATGGTCTGTCAACAGCATCTAGATGGACCCGATTTGAAGAGAGTGATGGTCCTGACCCACAGTCAGGATGCTGGACCCATCCATCACACCCTATCAGAATTGATTTGGTCGTGAAAAATGATTATTGATCCGATAACGCCACATTGATTCCTAAAAAATATGTGTTTTGTAAATGACAGGAAACAAAGTATACACTGTCATCACCTTGCTGTACCCAACTAATTATCTACAATAACAATTCCCTTAAGTCAACGTTGGGAGCAAACAAACATCCACTGGAACCCTTCAGCAGCTACATTATGTCCCTATTAATACTTCATTCATTATTAAAACAAATTATTATAAACAACACCAGTATTCAGCACAACTCAGTTTTCACAAATCTCTTTTGTCCCAGACATTTTCAAGTTTTGTCATACAAATTATTAAAGATGGTGCCGAGTTGCTGGTGAACTGACTGAATCAATCAGCTACTCACTAAAGCTGTCACAAATTCACTCACATATTCGATAAATTAAACCATATCCTTTCATGAATTCAGTATATTACTTGTGATCAAGGGAATCTATTAATGAATTTTTTTAAAAGGAGTGTTTTTTTACATTTGGGTGTTATTTATCAAAGCAAGATATACAAAATGGAATACATCCACACTAGGCAGGAAAACAGTCAACACCCTTATATATTTGGTGTTAGAGTAATGTGGTCACTGGTCATTGCCAAGATAAAGTATCACCATCAGCATGATCAACACATGTCAAAGGGGGATGGTGGGGTACAGTGGCGGATCCAGAGAGTTTTGTTTTTTTCAAGGGGTTCGACACACCACCCCCACCCCCACCCCACTTTGAAAATGACTTCAGATCACATTGAAGATTTTTTTTTTGCGTTGGTGGAGCCACTGTGGGGTTCAGGGGGTTCGAACCCCCTACTTTCAAAATTCCTGGCTCCGCCTATTAGGTAGCCTAGTGGTTAAAACGTTTGCTCGTCATGCCGAAGGCCCAAGTTTGAATCCCCACATGGGTACAATGTATGAAACCCATTTCTGGTGTTCCCCAGCGGGATATTGCTGGAATATTGCTAAAAGCGGTGTAAAACCATACTCACTCACTCACATGGCAAAGGATATTCTATTATTTCACTGAATATAATGAATAATACATGACCTGCTAACTTGGTATTGTATGTGTCACCCAATAATTGTAATATGTTTCCTATTTGCCCTATAGTAGATCTGTGGCAGCCCAACTGATCATGTCTCCCCTCTCCTGCCAGCGGAACGTAAAAGTAATCTTATTAAACAATTTGCTGAGTTGAAACTATACTTCATAACATGCAACTAAAGATACAGAGTGAGCGAGTGAGTTGAGTTTTACACCACACTCCGCAATATTCCAGCTATATGGCGGCGGACTCTAAATAATCAAAACTGGATCTTACAATCCAGTGATCAACAGCAGGAACATTGATCTACACAATTGGGATATGATGACATGAGTCAACCAAGTCTGCGAGCCCGACCACTCGATCCCGTTAGTCACCTCTTATGACAAGCATGGGTTAGAAGATCAATTCTAACCCGGATCTTCATTTGTCAAGTGTTGTAAAAGTGATGGTGAAGGAATTCACTTCATGCATCACAAAATGGATGGCTAGCTAACTCCCCGATCAGAGATGATATTGTGAAACAGATCTATGACATACAAGAAATAGCAACATTGTCGACATGACAAAAGAACGCAAACTAAATACTTTCAAAGCTAGGGTATCCTTAATTGGAAATTTCAGTATCGATGTATCAGGTCAAAGGTATTATGATGCATAAATAAATCAGTTAACACAAAAATTAACTATTTTGAATGTGTATAGATAAAACAATACCAAAATAAACCTGAAGTTAAAAAATGTAATGCTAAGAATTAGCAAGGCTAATTCATAAATGTTCAAGATGGAATTTTTTTGTCCAAAGATCATGACAATCTTAGTCAACTTGATATACATAAACATTTTTGTGGCAGTAAATGTTTAATTTAGTCTCAAAATATAGAAATTGATATTGTTATCTATCGGTTTATCTATCTGTCTGTCTGTCTGTCTGTCTGGCTATATTTCATGACATCCCAAGTTAGGGTCATTCTAGGGGCCAGCAGAGATCCAGACATGTGAGAAGCATGATTTGTCTTCGGGGCTGTTGATTCATGTCTGTTCTTATTTGTTCTGTCATTATTGATTCGACTGTTTTGTTTTCCCATGTCTGCTTACGTAATAGAATACCAATATTAACTCATTAAAAATACATCAGAAAAATCGTTTGGCAATTAGAAACATAAATAAGTGACTGTCTTTCCTTTGATGTGTGCCCATTCTTTGGGGAGGCAATATTAAATCGACATTTGTGACATTCTGAATATGGAATCAGTCCAGGTACAACCCATAATCATAGAGTAAAACCTCGGAAGTGAAGTGTTACTGCAGTTACTGCATAGCAGCAGGTAGATAACAAAGTTGGGACTAAACAAACTAGAGGCTGATAGCATGAGCACTTATCTATGACGGCATTCATTCTACAACATCACATACCGCTGATTCATTTTAGTATACATTTATCAAAAATATCTGGAGATTCCCCAGAGGTGGAAAATAATATTACTGGACATATTGAATTTCATATATAAGCCTCTCAAATACCTAGTTGTTTCTTAAAGCAGACACAACAAAATTGATAATGATTATTTCAAGATGTCATATGTTGCAACTGAGGGAATATATTTCAGCCCTTTACTTTGGACACAATGACACATGAAAATAGATCCACAATACAGACCTGCCACCCAGGCAGAATCAAAGGTGATTTCATACATCAGAACATTTAACTATTTGTTGCTTCAGATAATAATCATAAAAAAAGTAATAAAACTTTCTCTTAATCATACTGATCTACAAGAGTCCACTTTACATTTAGCCACTAGGTCATGCGGTAAAGGAAAATGAAAATGAACACTTCCTGTTCAGATACAATTTCAAAGAATTCATTTACATGAATATTTCAAGTTATTCTTGCAGTGGTCTGCATTAAGAATGGAAGTCAAGAGGTCATAAGAAAACTGTAAGGGTCCTTAGATTAATGTAATACCTCTAACCTCAAGATCACCTCAATATATGTATGGAAACAGAAATGTAAGATTGTATACAATCTAACTGATTTGTGACATAAAAATGAACGCCAGGAATAAATATCAATTTCATTCGACAAACTGACATTCCAGTGATAGTTGTGATCAATCAGAAGCGGTACATCTGGTTATAGCATTCACATCAAACACTATGGTAGCATTGAACACTCCACACAGTACCTGAACAGTCTAGTGAAAACAGGACTTTCTCTCATACCAGTGGCTGGTGCCACTCGAGTCCAGCAACTTACTGGATCAAAAGAAGACTGACGATGCCAGAGTACATCTCAAATTGATCCAATTACTTCGAAACATATGACAAGACTGATTGATTGTGTACAACTCATGTGTAGACTTCAGCTTGGTGAAGCTCAGCCCTGGGAAGACAGATGCACATCGAGGTTGTGATCAATGCTCACATAAATCCCCAAAACAGACCCAACACGACCCAAAGTCTCTAGTCAATTTATCACAATTGTATTATCAGAACTTACATGACAGAATTGATCTTGGGTACAGTCCCACACCGGCTCCAGTGATAGACCATGCTAACAAGCTACGAGTCTGCTTGGTGCGGCTCCACACAGCGGTAGGAAGTGAGCGAGCGTACACATGGAAAATAAAAACAGGAGGGATGTAAACAATGGGCAAAACGGACTCACCAACTGACAGTTGTCCAGTCCGCAGTCCGAGCTCAGGCCACACTAACACATTCACTGACTTAGTAGGACAATTTCCGACAACAGACCACAATCCTACAATCCCTGGTCGGAGAAGGAAGTCAAGTCACCTTCCGGAGTCCGTCTGCTCGAGTCGAGTCCGTCTGCCCAACAACACAGGCGGATGATCTCTATGGAATTCTGTGGCAGTGTTTTTCTTGATGCTACATTATCCAGATGTCTTCTCCTGAAAAGATCACAAGTTATGGAGCAATTCTCCTTGGCAGACAGTAGAAATTAACCAACACTGCAGCACAACATTCAGAGTTCACTTCATTACTCACAGCACATGGTCCATGACCTCTGACCCACAACACTGTGTGCAGAATTACACACTGGTAATAACTGACCTTCTGTCCCCTCCCAGTGTAAATGAGCAGGATTAGGTGGTGAATGGAACACCTCTCTCAAGCTGGACCAGTCCACTGACAAAAGGGGGTGACAGAAGATAGAAATACTGGCTAAGGCAGGATGCAGTGAAATCCGTTCCCTCGATATAACACAAAATAAACACAATAACAAAAGCTGAAGCAACACTTTACTTAATAAGTTTTCAAACTGACACAATACCAAAAAAGAAGAATACAACTCAATGAAATTTGAATTTATGAAAATATCTACAAAACAAAATGCGTTAAAGTGAGGGCATCACAAAGAATGGATCACCTGGGGCAGGTTTGTTTCTTGTGATGATTGACAAGAAATTAGTCATAAAGTTACCAAATGCAGCTCTTGTTAAGCTATTTCTATCATGTTCCCTCAAAATGATTAAAGGCACACTGGCCACCACTGCTTGTGTTAATCTTAGTATCAGTTTTATCAGTTTTTCTTTAATAATTCAGACAAAAATAGCTGTAATCAGTATTGAAGCGCTATTAGAATTTACCTCATAATTGCCCCAGCCTGGGTTGTGTCAGGACTAGTATTATATTCCCGATAATTTCAGTATCATGTTTCCAAACTGACTTGCTGACCCATATTGCTTGACAACCTTTGTATGTCAAGCAAGAATCTTAAAATTTTATGAGAAATGAGACAATTGATACTCACAATTCCCAACAAAGGTGTATTTTAAACATTGTTACGAGTTGAAAGCAGAATAAACTTTTGTGTTACTGCTTCAAGTCATAAAAAGGATTTAGCTGAAGGGAGAAAAAAGAAGAAGATATTTTTCAGGACATCCTATGAGCAATAGTAAATTGCCAGTGACACATAGTCCATTTCTTATGTTCATGCATGGAAATATGTCAAAGTGACATACTAGCTACTCAGTTGTACATTTAGAGGTTGCAAACATAAATTTGATACCTGTAAATAGCACGGAATTGGAAATAAAATGGTTTTTGGCATTTATTT
>VKKT01000625.1:89464-100665 GCA_008038995.1 Haliotis laevigata | reverse complement strand
AACAATCGCCTGCAAATAGTTGGCCATAGTGGACGCTGTGATAAAGATGTGCATGCATGACGAGAAACATATTTATCAAGACTTAACATTTATATTAATATTTCTTCAATAAAGAAACCATAATTAAAAAAGTAACACAAACATTCAACATTTATTTGTTTAAGAAAAACGTTAATTTATATTTTTACGCTACCTGTATTATTAGCATAAATGTAAAGACTATTTCAGATTTCTGTTGTTGAACTCTGAAGAAATCTGAAGTTGTTGTTTTGGTACCGAATTCTCTCCTGTAAACTGCCCTTTAAATGCATGGGGATGTTAAATCAATTGAAATAAAAATTAGGTGAGTTGATATATTGACAACATAATACATTAAGCATTTTTCTAGCATTTCCGACAGTACTTTAGTCGATTGCCTTTTCGTAAGAGCCGAGGAGAACGCTGTTGATCTGTCAAATTCATGATAACGGAGTGATCGACAACTAAACCGGAAGCACGCAAGGGGTTTATTTACACGCTCAGCGCATGCGCGCCGCAAATTAATGCGATCTGCATCAGTGGCCCTTTAACGATTACAACAGCAGTACTGCGCCTTATATAAGTACAGACATTTACTGGCGACATTGCATTTTTAGTGTCATGAACTTATTATGACTACTTTCTGGCACTGATAGCAAACAGCAGTGAAACTGTTTTTGTTTTTTTATAGTCAGCCTAGCCTAAACAAAATTCCCCACAAACCATTTTCTTGTTTATTTATAAATGTCGTATGTATGCTGGAGACATGGATAAACATCAATTGCCACCATTTTGGTGGAATGACTGCAATGTACAATACAATTGGCTTACAAGCAAAAGTAAAGCGATCAATCATGCCAGGGCACATATTGTTTATCTATAATAAAACCATCATGCTTGCCGGAATGACACCAGTAGATACGAATGTAATAAAACGTGACGTGTGAATTAACTCCCTTTGTTGTTGCGCATAAGATGCGCAGAAAATCTTTTATAAACCATGCTGCCGTACACGTGAGGCGGAATAGACCACATGACCACTCTAAGCAAATCAGAAGCCAGTGTATTGATTGTATCGTTGAATGTGCGATGAGCTGTGTAGAAATTGGTGTGAGAGATACTTGATTTTGACCTGCAGTTACCTGTCTTCATATCGAAAAGACGAAGACTTCAAACGATATGACTTGAGATCAGAAATTTGTGAATTTCATAGCAGTCAATTATGTCAAGACCAAGGAAGAATACTGTACACTGGTTTCGAAAAGGCCTCCGCTTACACGACAATCCGGCGTTGCGAGAAGGTATTCAGGATTCCACTTCATATCGGTGTATTTATATACTTGACCCATGGTTTGCTGGGGCTTCTCAAGTTGGAATTAATAAGTGGAGGTAAGTTTAATCGAAAAATTGTGTTTTTAGTCTGTGTGATGAAAAAAAAAGACTCACATCCATTTTCCGCCTGCTGTCATAACTTAGTTCTATTTATAAACCAGGCCAATGTCAACCTCATGAATATTAACGAGATCTTGTACACATTGCATAACGTCTGAGCCCATGCAGTTAACTTGAATATGTTTTTTGGATTTTAAAAAAATGAATGTTTAAATATGGGTACATGCCTAGGCCCTAGCATATGAATGTACTAGTCCAGCATATAACTAGACGACTTTGCCAAGGTGTGCTCGATGTTGGCCTTGTATATATTAATTGGCTGGAATACGAGTTTATTCATATGAACTAATGAATGTACAAGCGAAGAACCTCGGATGTCAGTGAATCGAATAGAATTCCAAACTACATTGCGGAATTATATATTATTCGCTTGATATACCGGTATATGTAAACAGGCTAGACCTTAGAAGTGCGTAATTAATAAACGAACGATTTCTGTGTGTCAAACGAGATCCTCAGTCTGTGTACAGTAGTCCAGTACAGACGATAATCCAAAAACTCCAAGTCATGTAAAAATCATCATTGTGTTTGTTTGAGATTTCTTAGATGACATTTGCACATTGATTTCATTAAGCTGAACTTGGCTTACATTCCTGGCTTCAGATTGGTTGATTATTTATTTCAAGGTTGACATTACTGTCTTGTCCCCATCCTTTAACATAAAATATGCTTTCCTTATTATGATCAAAGTCAAGGCCAATATAAAGTGTTCAGACTATTGTGTATTATTATTCTATACTTCCATGGTTTTATCAAGGAATGTTCTTATGCCTGTTTTTCTTGTGTAAATATGATTCAGTTTTTGACATAAATCCATTAATAATGGAATATCCTCTCTATAGTTGTACTTGCAAAGGTCAATCGTGGGCTGAAGGGTGACTGAACTGGAATAGAAAGTACATGGATTTCTGTTGCTTCATCACATTGTTAATAATTTTTCATTTTTGGTACATAATCTGTCATCTAGTTGTGCTTAAAATACATGATCTAGTGTTAATTTGTTCAGGGTTATTTTTCATTAAAACTCTGAAAGCAGGACTTTTCTTGAAAAGTCTGTTGCGATAATGGCTCTTCACAAGCAGAATATATGCAGCCTTGATGCCGTTGTACAAAGCCATCTTAGCACCTTGGTGAGGGTAACTCTATATTACATTAACATAAACTGACAATATTTCTAGGTTGATTTGCTTGTTGCTAAAGTTGCTTTGTACAGCAGCACCCTGATCATCACTGAAAATAAAGCTGATATGGATAAAAATACCAGTTTTGGACCTATTAAGTATGTTTGAATGAGTATTTCTAACCAAGCTATTTAGAATTGAAAACTTAATTTTGATAATTTTGATAAACATTTAAGAGGTTCTCTCTGTATATTGAGAGAACATTTTAGAAGAATTATAGAATTAAGAGTATTAAGAATTATGATGATGAATAATTATTGAATGCTACAGTCAAGTCTCGTTAATCCAACATCGTCCGTTGCACAGTAAATTGTTGAATTATTGAATTCAGAGTACTGGTCAAAAACAGGACAATCATCATTCATATTAAGCGTGTGTGTGTAATTAGTGTTGGGAATTGACCTCCTAAACCATAAGCGATTATCGACTTTAGATCACAAGTTTTACAGCTAAACGATACGTACGTCAAGATATTTGTGTGTGTGAAAACTGAGATAGTAGAATCAGCTTCATCATCCCCAGACGAGAAGAGTGGTCAGACTGAGTGCTTCAGTGGGAGAAGGGTGTAACACCCTAAGGTAACATATGTCGGAGATGCTTTAAGTTCTCCATACCATGCTCAATTTTTTTTATTGGTTCATGAAAAGTTGTAATTCTATTGGCCTTGCAACTCATGAGGAGAGATACAGGAACTGTTTCCATCTTCTGCTATGAGTATTGTTACAGTTCAGAAATTACCATGACAAAAGTCTTGTGGGTCCCCTTTAAACCGGCAAAATAGAACAGACAAGTCTATGATATTCAATATTAATATATTGAATAAGCAACAATACATAACAATTGAGTCACAAATCACACGCAAGATTGTTGGGGCTATGCGTTTTAGGAACGCAAAGCTTTTTTCCCTACTGCAAACACTGGAGTTAGGTTGTTTTGTAGCGTATACTGTTGACACATCTGTTCAATTGAAAATGGGGGCAGAGGGGTAGCCTAATGGTTAAAGGGTTGGCTCGTCATGCTGAAGTCCCGGGTTCGAATCCTCACATGGGCACAATGTGTGAAGCCCATTTCTGGTGTCCCCCGCCGTGATGTTGCTGGAATATTGCTGAAAGCGGCGTAAAACCAAACTCAGTCAGTCAATTGAAAATGCCATACGAGAACAAGGAGTGTGGGATGACCAAAGTTAGGAACGAGGGTCAGTCTAGTTTCTTTTCACTGTATCAGGGGGAACACACAAATAGGTTGGATAGGAGTGTTTGTGCAGTGACTAAAACTTTTGCCCTTAGTCACATCAATCTTGAGAAATTTGATTGCAGTGAATCGGATAGAACCAGTGCTTGTTTGAAATGTTATGAGAAGTTTACATCTCTCAACAATTATTCAGATGAGGGCAAGAAAGATGCTTTCAGTCTGTGATTAGATGGCAAAGCTTTTAAATGGTTTGAGGACAATTCTTGTGACATCCAATGATCGAGGGGGAAAATACCAAGGCCTTGAGAATGCACTAGTGCATGGATATGTGTGCTATATAAATATCCTATAATAATAATAATACAAATATTATACACTTCCCAGGGACCAAGCACAAGTCAAGAGCAAGCCTGAAGACACTGTTTCTAGAATATTATCAGCATGATCGTGTATTACGATTACCAATGTCTGCTTGTGGGTAAAGTGTTGTTTCTTTTCAGGTTCTTGTTGGAGTGCTTGGAAGATCTTGACAAGAGTCTACGGCAGTTGGGATCACGTCTTTTTGTGATCCGGGGTCAACCCACAGAGGTCTTTCCTAAAGTTTTCAAAGTAAGAATGATTGATATTCATGTTTTGTAGTGTTTGTTAATTAACAGTGAACTTGACAATATTCCAGCTATATGGCGGCAGTCTGTAAATAATCAGCTCTGGGTGAGGAATCCAGTGATCAACGACATTAGCATTGATATACGCAATTAGAATACGATGACGTGTCAACCAAGTCAGCGAGTCTAACCACCTGATCACGTTACTTGTCTCTGACGACAATTATAGGTTGCCAAAGACCAATGCTAACCAGGATCTTTATTGATTTTTCATGTTGGAAGCATGCATGGTAGTCAAAGGATCCTTAATAGAATGATAGGCATGATAAGCACAGTGTTTAAAGTTACGGTATAGGTGGGCCCTGGATTAAAAAACTGAATCTAAAGAAGGAGAAAACAAATGTCTCCTGAACTCTGTTTAGCAATAAATGAGTTTGAAAACTGATTTCTTTTAACAGTTATGGTTATAGTTCTTGTTCCATACTTTTAGCTTTGTGCATATTATGTGAAATGGAAACCAATTTACGCAAGTTACACTAGCTTATTGAAGACATAATCATCAAGCCTGAGTTCGAAAAGTGGTAAATGACCTGATTGGGCAGTTTGTTACCCAGACCTGTCCTGTTGGCTGATTCAGATACTATTTCGGTCAGATTTTGTTCTGGGTCAAAGTATAAACACAGTTCTAAAAGTCACTATACGTAGATCATGTGATAGTCTGGGACCAGTTTAAAAGATTGATGTTGGATAGATGCCATGATTAATTAAATTTGGGGACCAGAAGGTTAATGGTTAACTTTGTCATTGACAAAATTGCTCATAGGTTACATTGTAACTTACCCAATCTGGTCCCATTTTCTTTCATAGGCTGTGAGGCATTGTGCCACATCCTGCCTTTGAACTATGTTTTGCAAAGTGGAACCACAGATTTGATCTATAAAAAAACTTCAAATAACTATCCACAACTATCAAATAAATTTCAGCTGATCAGGGCAAAACACAAGCATGCATGTTAAACAGGCAACTAAACTCTTGAATTTGACTCTTTCAGATTTGAGGTTCTTTTTTCTGCCACCCGTGAAGGTCCGGGTTAGAATATTGATCTTCAGTGACCCAAGCTTGTC
This sequence comes from Haliotis laevigata, assembly GCA_008038995.1. Taxonomy (NCBI): domain Eukaryota; kingdom Metazoa; phylum Mollusca; class Gastropoda; order Lepetellida; family Haliotidae; genus Haliotis; species Haliotis laevigata. The sequence goes on along the minus strand of VKKT01000625.1, from coordinate 95,094 downwards.
ATAAGAGGCAACTAACGGGATCGGGTGGTCAGGCTCCCTGACTTGGTTGACAGATGTTATCGGTTCCCAATTGCGCAGATCGATGCTTATGCTGTTAATCACTGGATTGTCTGGTCCAGACTCGATTATTTACAGACCTCCGCCATATGGCTGGAATATTGCTGAGTGTGGCATAAAACTAAACTCACTCACTCGATCTTTTTTCTGCAATGGGGATGGGGGTTGAGAAGAGGAAGTTTGTATTTTTTCGATATTATACTTTTATATTAGCCCCAAGAGCATTCTAGCGTGACTCACATGGCTTTGTATTCCCCGCCGGGCGTTTAGCGCGAAGCGGGGGATATAGTATTAGGCTCCGTCCGAATTGGAATATCTTAAGAACCGTTGACTAGATTCTGTTCATATTTGATACCTAGGTTCATCACAGTATAAGAAAGGTTCTTTTCAGGTTTGGTGACCTTGATCTTCATTTCAAGGTCACAAGGGGACTTTAAAGTTTTACCTTTGTCAGCGAGATATCTCAAGAACCGTTCACTGGATTTTCTCAATTTTCGAAGGTCATGGTGACATTTTAGAGATTTCAGCATGTGGAACTTCATGTTAAGCTTGTCAGTGAGATACTTCAAGAACCTTTCACTGCATTTTCTTCATATTTGACACCAAGCTTCATCTAGGAAAGGTGCAAGGCCCAGTCAATTTTGGTAACTTTCACATAATTTTCAAGGTCACGGCGAAACTTTGAAGATGTCAGCATATTAAACAGCATGTTAAGATTGTCAGCAAGATATCTCAAGAATGGTTCATTGGATTTTCTTCATAGACTTTCAAGACTTCACTTGAATGTTTTTCAATAAGCAATTTCTTTATTACTAATTTTGCATATTTCATACACTAAGACATTCATGTCAAGGTCAAAGTGAGTCTTGAAAATATTTGTTCGTTTGAGCAACTACAGAGCAAAATATCAAGAGAGGTTGACTGGTCATGTTTTTGTTGACATTTAACTTCATCTTAAACTATGACCTTTACTTTCATTACTTTTTAAGTTTGATTTGATAATTTGTGGCGGCGTATTATGTCACCTTAGTGACAGTGCTTGTTATTTGTGTGTGTGTGTGTCTGTGTCTGTGTGTGTCGCCTGAATGTCAGTCACAAGATAAACAACAGTCACTCAATCAACATACATGGCTTGGGTCAGAGTCGTTTACAATCTATTTTTAGTTTGTTGATAGCACACAAACTTGACCCACTAATTTCACTGTTATGGTGACACTAGGTTAGTATATATGTAAGATAGCAGCATTTGTTTCCTTGTTTGTGGGTCATTGGGTCATTAGTTTAGAAAGACTGCCTAACATGGACAGGGAATTAATTTATAGGCAGTATCTCTTCAGTAAAGGGGTTTACCTTGACTTAGAAAACTAGGGTGCAGGGGACCTGCAGTCACAATTTTCAAGGGTATTTATATGAGGGTGCTGTAATTTAGTCAAGTGGTGTAGTGTACTATAATGTATTAATTCATTATTAATTTAATTACAGGAAACCTTTGTTTCTTGTCCAGGATTTTGTACAAAAAATTAATACATTATTGTGCTATCATGGAATAATAATTCATACAAAAATTCATTATTAATTATAACCACTACAGGCGATATATTAGGATTGAGATATTAGGAAAATATAGATATAGAATATTAGTTTCATCATGTATCAGTAATAGCTTAGAGAAAGACTCCAGTCAAAAGTAGTAAAACTCATGTCACAGACATACTATTGAAAAGGTATAAGTTACGGCTGCACAATTTCACAGATGTTCAAGATAAATCCTAGCCTAAGGTTTCAAGGACTCAAACCTTTAARTAAGACAAAGTTATGTTACGCCGCACTCAACAATATTCCAGCTATATGGTGGCGGTCTGTAAATAATCGATCCTAGACCAGACAATCCAGTGATCAACAGCATGAGCATCGATCTGCGCAATTGGGAACCGATGGCATGTGTCAACAAAGTCAGCGAGTCTGACCACCCGATCCCGTTAGTTGCCTCTTATTACAAGCATAGTAGCCTTTTGTGGCAAGCATGGGTTGGTGAAGACCTATTCTACCCCAAATCTTCACAGGTCCTTGAAAACAATGACATTTAGTAGCAAGTCTATGTAAACTTAGCCTCAGTATTATTCGTTACACTGCTATACTTGACCTTCTACTAGAGTTTGTTAGACTCAGTATGGCAGTGTAACGAATAATACTGATCCTAAGTTTACTTAGACTGATTTAGTGGCCAAACTACAACAAATTTCACTTTAAAGGAATCAAGGTATTGCATCTGTGAAGTGTGTGTTCATTCTCTGATGACTATGGGTTGTTTCGAGGTTGATGCTTATGAAAGTTTCACAAGATAATATTTTCGAATTGTGTATTTGACATATATACTTTGTTCCTGCAGGAATGGAACATCACTCATTTATCATTTGAAGAAGACCCAGAGCCATTTGGAAAAGATCGTGATGCTTCCATCTGTTCTCTTGCTACTGAGTGTGGGGTCAAGGTCATTATCCGAACTTCACACACACTCTACAAGCTTGAAGAGTAAGTACAGTCAAATGTTGTTTCTAGCTTTTGTTGTGTCATACATTTGGTTGTCTTAAAGTGAAAGCTTAGTATTTGCATATTCGGTATTTAGTCTTATTTTGTGGTTTTGAAGAATCTCTGATAGCGTTGAGTATTTACAAATCGCTTCTGCTTCATCACAGTTATGTTTGACTGAAATATGTTGTCACATCACTTTTTCTTATGGTGAATTTGGACTCATCCTCTCAACCACAGGTTAGCTTGGCCTCAACTTGATATAGATCAAAGGCATAGATCTGGTTACTGTGAAATAGATCAAATTGTAGCAACTGTTCTCTCTCTCCACCCACCCACAGATTTGGTTGGGGTTACAGTTGGTCAAACTACCTAGATGCTACAAAATGAATTTAGTTATCCAACTTCCAGACTTTGCTGATAATATCGATCACTGCTTTTTCTGATCAACAAAAACAGCAACAAACTACCCATGTGTTCAAGGTGTAAGTTTTAATGTGCTTTTAATACTATTTTCAGTGTTATCAAGATGAACAACAGCACACACCCGCTCACGTACAAGCGGTTTCTGTCAGTTCTGGCCCAGATGAAGCCTCCCCCCAGCCCCGAGGAGACGATAAAGCCTGACCTGATTGGTCAGTCTGTCACTCCAGTCACCCTGGACCATGATGAGAAATATGGTGTTCTCAAACTTGAGGAACTTGGTATGTATTGAAGCAGTGTTTGACAATTATTCAGTATTTCTGAAGTAATTGTCTGTGCTTTAATACTGATGAGTCATTTCATCAATGCAGTTGTATTCTTAAACATTTATATCAATGTGTTTTTTATTAAAGCCACAATCTATATGTCACCTGGATTCAGTTTTTACACCTGTTTATAAAGCAACCAGATGTAAGTTCCTGGTCCACTGAACATGTTGAAATGGATCTGTTTTTGATGCCTATCATAATTTTAGCCAATAGAAAAACGACATATTTGAGAAATTGTTTTTGCTACAATAAAGATTGCAGATACGTTTTTTAATCATGGTAACAACTGTCAACAATGTTGAAACAGGTGTAAATGTTTGAGTGATTCTGTGCCAGGGTTTGACATCGATGGCATTCACCCCGTGATATTCCGAGGTGGTGAGTCCGAAGCCCTCACCAGATTGTACCGTCACCTGGAAAGGAAAGTAAGCAAAACATGCCATATTGAACCTTGTATCTGATGCTCCGCTATACATGAATGTTTGTATTAGAATTGGTCAACCTATGCTTGTCCCTGCGTGTGACCATGAGGATCTGGAGGTCAGGCTTCCTCACTTGGATGTTACATTGTCATTGTATCCCAATTGTGTAGATTGATTGTAATAATGTCAATCACTGGATTGTGTGGTTCCCTCTTGATTATTCATGGACTGCTGCTATGCAGCTGAAATATTACAGAATTCGGAAATAAACAACAAATACTTGTTGCAAGAGCTCTACATCGTAAGGATGGGAAAACTGTAATAGCTTGGTGCACCTAGTGGTTGCAAGATTTGTATGATCTCCACTGAGTTGAGATTGATAATATTATGTGCAATTGAGATTGACACCCAATGATCAAGGAAAAATTACCATCGAGTATGTACTAGTTGCGTGGATATGCGCTATATAAATATCCTATAATAATAAATAATACTGCTCTGTATAATGACCCTAGGTACTGTTCCTCACATATTATCACTTAGAAATAAACTTCAGGATTATGTTTAAAGATTTGGGCTTTCATTGGTTTAAAAAAATCCCCAAAGGAATTTAAATAAGAACATCTAACCAGATTGTATGACCACCTTGTGTAAAAAGCAGGTAAAACATGGCCGTATTCCATACTGTTGTATATGTTACCGTAGTCATACTCATCTTGATAAAGTAAGTTCCCACGCACCAATTTCCACTGTGAATTGTCAGTGTGGGCGACATACCTTGTACGCCTCACAGAAACATGGGGGCGGTGGGGTAGCTGAGTTCATGCCGTTTCCCCAAAGGGCTACAATGTGTGAATCCCATTTCTGGTGTCCCCTGCAGTGATATTGCTGGCATATTGCTAAAAGCAGCGTAAAACCAGGGACAGAGCTACCATTATAAAAAAGAAGCCCCGGGCTTACACATGATTGTTGCTAAAAGGTTGGGCAAGTCTTCAGTACTAGAGGTGTGATGATACGGAAATGTCACGATACGATACGATACGTATCACGATATGCTATCTTTAGTTATTTTCTTTTAAAAAGTATATTTTGATAGCAAGTAACGGTGTAAAGTTTTACATAACCGTCAATTTCTAGTGAACATAAACAATTTTAAGGTCAACGATACATATCACGATACGAACAAAAGTATCGATATATTTATTGTGAGATAAAGTATCATGATTATCGATACTACGATGTATCATCACAGCTCTACTCAGTACTATCTAAATATGACGCTTTGCAACCTATCGGGCTCACACAAAAAATGGCTTGCTATGCGCCTGAAAACTAAACTCACTCACTCACACTCACAAATACATGCATATTTAACTGTAACTGTAAGATTTGACATATTCAGTGTGTAAAGAACCTTAAAATTTCAGTCAACTCCAATTATTAATGCAAGGGTTGTCTGTTTTTGTTTGTATATGTCAGGGTAGAGACTGCGATCGGAGTCTCTACCTTATTTATTGTTATCTTGTTAACTTTATTTGTTAAGTTTGTTTTGGAGTAAGGTATTTTGTTTTTGTTTTTTGAGAGGAGTCCAAATTTGGCAGCTTGGTCTCATGATGTAAAACAGTGTTACAAACCATTTTTATTTTTTATTTTGATATTGTTTACAGTGAGATGTTAAATGTTTGTTATCAAAGTCTCAGTTAAAAGTAGAAAGTTCATTCAGATGTATTTCAAAACTTATGATTTGTTTGTAATTGTTATAAAACACTGCTTTCCAAAGAGGTGGGGAAATGAAAAGCTTGCGTCACTGTTGAGGCAATGCTCGACCTGGGCTGTTAGTTCACATAACTTTACTTTAGTTTAAGTTTGA
>VKKT01000625.1:75252-86533 GCA_008038995.1 Haliotis laevigata | reverse complement strand
GCACATACACATACACACGCATGCACGTCATCATATGAGTGAAATATTCTCAAGCACGATGTTAAACCCAATTTCACCTCACCTCATCTCAGAAAACATGATGGGGAATTTGAGTATTTAGGATCAAGAATCCATGTTTCACACAGATACAGAGCCAACAACACTCAGGATTATCTCTGAAACACAGCCAGAGGGTGGTGGCCCTTGTACTTTTAAAGTAGTTCTGAAGAAAAAAAGAGCTACCTCTTTAACAGGCTGTAGTTCCATTATCCTTTTGTCTACTGTCAAAGGAATTATCATTTTAGGTCCACCAGGACCTCTTTAAAGTACAAGGGCCAGCACCCTCTGGCTGTGTTTCAGAGATAATCTTGAGTGTTGTTGGCTCTGTATCTGTGTGAAACATGGATTCTTGATCCTAAATACTCAAATTCTTCACTGTCTCTTAGAAACCAGTGATCTGATACTGACCATTTTCTTGCCTGTATGTACTCCTATAGGGATGCAGTGTAGTTTGTCTTCCCAAGGCAGCTGTCTGGTACACTTGTTGTTAAGTCACAGTGCTAGGAAATGGATACATGTCACCGATGGCTAAAACAGAACCTAAACAAATAAAACACTGAAATGCTTTAGGGAGTGGTGGACCTTCAGAGGTGATCATATTAATAATAATATTAATTATGATAATAGTGGGTTTGTATTGCAGTTTTTGCTGAGATGTGTTTTAGACAGCAAACAGATAAAGTTACCTCCCCTAACAATCCCTAACAGAAAAGCACATTGTATGTCCCCAGTGTTATCACTTACTGTGTAGAACACAATATCAACAAAGGGTAAATGCCTAACTGTATAGAACACTTTATCTCCCCAAGGTATTCGCCTTACTGTAGAGAACATTTCATCTCCCCAAGGTATTCGCCTAACTGTAGAGACCATTTCATCTCCCCAAGGTATTCGCCTTACTGTAGAGACCATTTCATCTCCCCAAGGTATTCGCCTTACTCTAGAGACCATTTCATCTCCCCAAGGTATTCGCCTTACTGTAGACACCATTTTATCTCCCCAAGGTATTCGCCTTACTGTAGAGACCATTTTATCTCCCCAAGGTATTCGCCTTACTGTAGAGACCATTTCATCTCCCCTCGGTATTCGCCTTACTGTAGAGACCATTTTATCTCCCCAAGGTATTCGCCTTACTGTAGACACCATTTTATCTGCCCAAGGTATTCGCCTTACTGTAGGGACCATTTTATCTCCCCAAGGTATTCACCTTACTGTAGAGACCATTTTATCTCCCCAAGGTATTCGCCTTACTGTAGAGACCATTTTATCTCCCCATGGTATTCGCCTTACTTTAGAGAACACTTTATCTCCCCAAGGTATTCGCCTAACTGTAGAGACCATTTCATCTCCCMAAGGTATTCGCCTTACTGTAGAGACCATTTTATCTCCCCAAGGTAATCGCCTAATTGTGAAGAACACTGTCCTAATTGTAACTGCCCAACTGTAAAGAACAGTGTATCTTCCCTTGAAGTGAGTGAGTGAGTGAGTTTAGTTTTACGCCACACTCAGCAATATTCCAGCTATTTGGCGGCTCTTCCCGTGAAACTCGTCTGTGTTGAAAACTGTGTGTCGTTGGTAATTGCCTAACTGTAGAGACCTCTGTATCTCCCCAGGGTCAGACTGGCTTCCCCTGGATCGACGCTATTATGGTGCAGCTTCGGCAGGAGGGATGGATACACCACCTGGCCCGCCACTCTGTCGCATGTTTCCTTACTCGGGGGGACCTCTGGATCTCCTGGGAGGAGGGCATGAAGGTAAGATCTTGTCACAAACAGAGGGGTGACATATAACAGGTGACAAAAGGTCACTCAAGGCTCTTGAATTCTTTTCCAAATGACTATAAATGGTTGAAATTGCCATTCCAAAGGAGCAGAACTAAGACGTAAATGTTTCCTCTTGTGGTAATGTCATGTTTCGTACAATTCATTAGATTTTAGTGTTGGTTCTCAGTACTTTTACAGAACACATTGGAACATCAATATTGACAGTAGCATTGTCTTTTTTAAAATTTGGGTTCGGTGAACCTGCTCTGTAATGCTGTCAGATGACATGACCAAAACAATGTTAACTCACTCACTTACATCAGTACTTTTTGAAGACAAAGGGTCAAAGTCAGGGTTAGACAGGACCGCTTGTGTTTAAAATGAGTAAATCCAACGACTTCTTGTTTCTTCACAAAGACATCAGTAGTTACTTAAACCAGGACTCTGAAACAATTTGTGGACTAGTTGATTTGAATAACGGTATACCTTAATCTAGCTGACTTACAAGATTGGGCAGCTATGTCAATATCCTCAGTTGTAGATTGTTGCTCATGTCATAGCTGAAATGTTAACTCTCTCATTGTCTGTGTAATAATTTGATGTATTGTTTGATGTCTCTTTGAATAGGTGTTTGACGAATTGCTGCTGGATGCCGACTGGAGCGTCAATGCCGGCACGTGGATGTGGTTGTCCTGTAGCTCCTTTTTTCAACAGTTTTTCCATTGCTATTGTCCTGTGGGTTTCGGCAAGCGGGCAGACCCCTCAGGAAACTTTGTCAGGTATAGTCAACTCTTGTGTTTTGTGCATATGGGCGGTGGGGTAGCCTAGTTATTCAACTTTTCGCTCATCACGCAGAAGTCCTGGAGTTATATTCTCCACTTCTTCGAGTGACATTTAGAAGTTGGTGTGGTGAACAATGGAGATACTTTATTGCAGTATGTGCGACGTGTTTTTTTTAGAATGAAGGTCTTTTTATTATCTTGTGAAGCCATTGTTTTTGTGGAACTTCAGATCCAGATTTCTTTTTGAATTGCAATAAAATTATTTGCCAATATGCAGAATAGTTACTTGCTGTTTTAAGGAATGTGTGTTTATTTATTGTTTTTATAACTTTTTCAGGCACTACTTACCTGTGTTAAAAGCATTTCCAACAAAATACATCTATGAGCCTTGGTTGGCTCCTGAGTCTGTGCAGAAAGCAGCAAGGTGCATTGTGGGTAAAGATTACCCGTTACCAATTGTAAACCATGCTGTTGTGAGCCGGATCAACCTGGAAAGGATACGACAAGTGTTCAAGAGGTTGACAGTCAAAGCTAATTGTAAGTTTAGCGAACTTAGTATGTGAGACAGCGATGTAGGATACTGTACATTGATGGTTGATACTGTACATAGATGAATGATACATTACAAGGATGGGTGATACTGTACAGGGATAGTGATTCTGTACATAGATGGTTGATACATTACAGGTGTGGGTGATAGAGTAAAGAATGGATGATATGGTAAAAGGGTGCATGATACAATACTAGAATGGGTAATACTGTACAGATTTTTGGAATTTCCTCTTCCTCTGAGAGCCCCAAGATAAATTCCCGAATATATATGTAAATCATCTGAAAACCTGTTCGATTTTTGCATTGTGCTGTTGTTTCGTATTGACTCAGTGGAAACCGTGAGTTAACCCAGAAATACCATAGCTTGCTGTTTTAGTCAGTAGCTGTTCATGAAGATTCAAGACTGCGCCGTATTTCAAAATATTGAAAGGTCCATACCGCTGCTAAAATTGAACACGTTCCTGACAATATATAATTGTTAAAACACATAACTATCAACTTCTTCTGAGTCTTAACAAAGATTAGTGCAAAACAGTTTCAACATTGTATAACAATAAATTACATGACCATATAACAGTTCCTAAACTTTCACTTTGATACAAGCAGAGACTTACCATTACATTCCTATTTCAGTGTCCATCCCCAGAGACCTTGGGTCACCTATTTTCAAGTACACTAAAGGTGAGTCTGAAGTATAGTTCTTTACTTTTCCAGTCTTGGCTGCCCATGTTATAAATCTAATATCATCTGCTCAATATGAAGGTTATTGAAAGCCCCTGTAATTAATTATCCAACTGTCATTCCTTGCTTGTGCGTCGAGCACATGCTTGTGTGTCTGTTTTCATCAGCAAATGAAATGGACGCAATGGAATTCAAATGAGTCCTATTCCAGTCTTGAATTTGAAGCCATCCCTACCATTAAATATTGTAAAGCTGCAAGTAGCGTAGACATGGTTTATGTCTGGGAAAAACATGATGCACAAGAAATATTGCTGCCATATCTGAGTGCCCCTTGGCCTCAGCGTTGACTGGTTTCCTTTTCATTGGAACCATTGTCATGATTTTCTTGGTTAAACATGGAGATTTCATTGCAAGTTGACCAATGTATTTACAGGTGGTGGAGAATATTACCGGTATACCAGTTAAGCATATACAACTCACAATACCTAGTCTGACTTACTTTGTTAATAAAGACTCGTAGTTGCTAAGGTTACACCCGTTGTCATGGTAACAGTCTGCCTTCAGTATGTAAGTGACTATTGTGCTATTGCAGGACTGACAGACGTGGATATTGTTAAGTCCTACATCAGTAACCTATCTGAAGTGCCAAACTTACTGACAACTTTGTGCCATGAAACATTTGGTTTCTGTGTGCTTTGTGATAATGAGACGTCCAGTCCCTCTTTCTTATGAGTCTAGAGATGCAAGGTGTTTTGTAATCAAAGCAAAGTGTGATTCTAAAGGACCAGTAGGAAGACCAGTGATGTGAAGCGATCAGTGATGCGAAGCAACCAGTGATGTTACGGGTTCTGTCATGCTTCTAGAATAGTGATGCTAGGCTTTTAGTGATGCCAGGGATCCTGTGGTGTTCCATTGAGTTCCAGTGATGCTTGTAGGCTAGTGATCGTAGGGTTCCAGTGATGCTAGGGTTCCAGTGATGCTAGGGTTCCAGTGATGCTAGGGTTCCAGTGATGCTAGGGTTCCAATGATGCTAGGGTTCCAGTGATGCTAGGCTTCTAGTGATGCCAGGGATCCTGTGGTGTTCCATTGAGTTCAAGTGATGCTTGTAGGCTAGTGATCGTAGGGTTCCAGTGATGCTAGGGCTCCAATGATGCTAGGGTTCCAGTGATGCTAGGGTTCCAGTGATGCTCGGGTTCCAGTGATGCTAGGGTTCCAATGATGCTAGGGTTCCAGTGATGCTTGTAGGCTACTGATCATAGGGCTCCAGTGATGCTTGTAGGCTACTGATCATAGGGTTCCAGTGATGCTTGTAGGCTACTGATCATAGGGTTCCAGTGATGCTTGTAGGCTACTGATCGTAGGGTTCTAGCGATGCTTGTAGGCTACTGATCATAGGGTTCCAGTGATGCTTGTAGGCTACTGATCGTAGGGTTCTAGTGACGCTAATGAAGTTATTAGTTGTGTTATTTAATAGTGCCTACACTCTCAGTTGTATGTAAAAGTTATCTGTATCTTGTTATTCATGCCAGCTGGTAATTGTCTTATCTGATCTGTATCTGTCCGTATAAACCATCAGTTGATTTGTAGTAAAAGGGAAGGAGTCAAAATACAACAAATGGAGAACGATTCAAGGTCATCATGAAACCTGAATGGAGATAACATACATTGGACAATTGACTGGTCATTTTGCTGACTTGCATTAAACTTAGCTCCCTCACTGACTAGCTCACTAACACTCTCACTAACTTTGAGTAGTTGAATCATTATTTCATCGAAACTGAAACCTTGGATACACAATATGTACAGTGTTGAGCTGCGATTATTTTGTGTGTGGATGTATGTTTCAGAAGCATCTCAGACGGCGATAAAGACTCACCCTAGTGCAGAGGAAGGCACTGCTCATTGATGGACCAGGCTTCAGCTGGGTGCTTCCTTGGATCCTACACAATAGTAAGAGAGATTGGGGAACTATGACCGGACCATTCTCATGACCCGGACCTGTGATGGAACATTCTCACATTTCAAACCTGTGCCGGGACATTCTCAACTCTTGAATGTGGGAGGGGATATTTTCACTTCTCTAGCTGTGGTCGAACATTCTCACATCGAAAAACTTTGGATAATGTCCACACCTCTCAGCATTGTTTCTTAACATTCTTGGATCCCTGAACAGTGGTGGAATATTCTGACATCAAAGAACTGTGTCACATCTGATAATCATGGTGGAATATTCTCACATATCAGAATTTTGTTGGAACAGTTATACATCCTGAAGATGTGGTGGAACATTCTCATATCATTGACATCTTAGAACTGTGCTGTGACAGTTCACATTCCTGTATTGTTGTGGAATATTTTCACATCCAAGAACTGTGGAGGGACCTCACATCCAAGAAATGTGGTAGAACCTTCCCACATCCCTGAACAGTGGTGAAATATTCTGACATCGAAGAACTGTGTCACATCTGATTATCATGCTGGAATATTCTCACATATCAGAATTTTGTTGGAACAGTTATACATCCTGAAGATGTGGTGGAACATTCTCATATCATTGACATCTTAGAACTGTGCTGTGACAGTTCACATTCCTGTATTGTTGTGGAATATTTTCACATCCAAGAACTGTGGAAGGACCTCACATCCAAGAAATGTGGTAGAACCTTCCCATATCCCTGGACAGTGGTGGGACTGTAAAGGCACTTTACTCAACAAGTACAGACGTATCTCAGAACTGTTGCATTGTATTTGGTTAGGTAAGAAGAGCCCAACCTAACCACATTTCAGAACAGACTATGACTGTTCAAATCTGCCTGTTCCAGTTTGTCTGATCATATATTTGTATGTTTTCCTGTCAGATCCATTGTCAGAATGCTTTCACATTTGAAAACAATGACTGGCAACTTATTTCATCTCGTACCAAAACTGCCAGAACATTTGTGACATTTTTTGAGCTGGGAGTCTCTTTACTGCCTGTGACAGGGGTAGCAGGAGAGTTAGCCGTAATGCTTTTTGTTATCAAATTTACAGTAATGAATCATTGCCATAGGAACAAGTTGTGTGAACTGGAGTTTGTAGTGCCTTGTGTGAATTCTTACGCAGACGTCCCTCTAGCGCTGTAAACACTAAACTTGTTTCTGAATCAACAGGTTTAGCTTAATTAAAGTACATGGGTTTGTGTTGTCGTTCTTCTTAGGGGTTCTCTAAGCACTATCCACAGGAGGTATCTCTCCTGATCTCTTGTCTCCTCGACAAACTTTAATAAAGCATGACCAAAGATTATGAGGTTTCCCGCTCTTTTTGGGGGGAGGAGGGGGAGATAACTCTGGTGGATAGTGCTTTTAGGACCACTTGGAAGTAAAATAAGACCATGTACTTTAAAACAATTATTCAAGCTAAACCTGTGGATTCAGAGACAGGTTCCATGAAAAAGCAGTCAAGTCTTGAAGGTTTGTATTCTAAGAATTATTATCATTGTTGATAATGTTTCAATTCAGTCAGTGAGATGGTTGAAGGAGCAATATGTTTTGATTAGAGACTTATGTTGATCTTATTTTATCAGGGATGGCACCAGGAAAATGTATTTTCAGCTGAAAACTTAATATTGTGTCATCGGATTGAGGGTTTCTCAATGGATTTAGATGATTCACAATTGAACAATTTGAAATATAATCCGCGGATCAGCGGAAAATTGCCATCCCACCTTTTATCATGCAAGTTTATTAAATGACCATTGGAATTCTGGTGAAAATGAAGTGTGCACCCACCCTTTCTCTAAAAGCTGTATCCGCCCCGGTATCTAGTGGTGCACAAAGTGATTATGCACCATGCTACCTTACATAACACTGTTCCTGGTGTTTTCATGACAACAGTTATATGTGATGCTCCTTACAAAACTATGAAATGCATAATCATATTCCGTACTCAGTCTAGATATCTGTCAGATATTCTGGAGTTGTGTATCAATGATGTCATAATTCTAACATTGGCTATGACGCATAATTACTGCCATTACTGGATTCCTGTTTAATCCAGGTCAAAGGTCACACCATAATGATTCAGATTGTTGCTAGATTTCCATGCAGCAACCAACATACAATGAAGAATTCTCACTTCTAACTGGTAAACAAGAATTCAGGTCAGGTTCAAATTGAAATGTTACTAAGATAAATCGGCCTCCAGCTGTGACTTGGGGCTGATTTAAAGACAGTATCTTGAACAAATGTTGACTGATGTAAAAAATAACTTATAGTTGAGTTGTCACATATCTCAGGCTTGCAAACACAGAAAAAACCAAATCCACATAAATTTTATTGATCAAATAAGAATTGAGTGTAATGGCAATTACATTGTTATGTCTGAAGACAACTGTAAAATGTTAACTCTTGAAGATGAGGTAGCAATTAGTCTTCGGGAAGTTAGCATGTATCTCCATTGTGGCAGCCATTTGAAATGAAGGGAAGACAATTGTACATTATTATTATCGTTGATATGTTTACGTATGTGATGATACTTATTTGCTTCAGTTGGAAACTTTATGACATGTGATATATGTGGTAACTGTAAACAATTTTTTTAGTGAAGATGTAATTATATTGGAAATGACATGCATGTCATCCATTTTGTTTGGGCTGTTCTTCATATTGATTGTTTGTTTTCATGTTGTGTGGGAAATAGTTTGGAGTAATGTGCATTTATCAAACTCCTTAATAACAGTGTCAGAAAATAAAATGCCAAACCAAATCATGGTAGGGTCACAATTGTCCCTGCCATCTAAGGTGTCGCTATTCAGCATGCAGAGTTGTGTCACAAAGGTGTCCAACATAGTTATTGTTGGTATGAATCCTGGTTCACCCAGGGTATGTTTCTACCTTACAGGGCCCCGTTTCACAGAGCTCTCGTAAGCCTGAGATCTCGTAACTTTTCTCAAAGCATTCGTACTTCTTATGTTACAGTATAGAAGGTATGAATGCTACAAGAAAAGTTACGAGATCTTAGGCTTACAAGAGCTTAGGCTTACAAGAGCTTAGGCTTAGGAGAGCTTTGTGAAACAGGGCCCAGAAGAGTACCTGTGCTCCTGGGTTTTAAAAGATTGGAAGCCATCAAAAACTTTTGGGCTCTCCTAACAAATCATGAGATAACTGAAAGTGACTAAAGCAGGTTTTCAGTCAAAGAATGAGTGTTTCTTTGATAAAGAAACATTATTTATATTTATGATAGAAAGGATAAACGTATGTCTTAAATATTAGGATGGTGTCATCTTCAGTATTTTAAATGCATATTGTCCACACTTTTGAAACTGTGAAATGTGAGGGGAGAGACATAGAAGGGCCGTACCTTGACCAGAGACTATTTAATACTCTCTGGCTTTGTTTGGGTTGTTTTTCGTAATTCAGGTTTACATTTAGCGCCTTATTAGGTATGTCGCTAACCGGTAGTCATTCTGTTTTTATGGAAGACGGAAGAGTGTGAGGTGTTCAGAGCTTCTTTCTGAACATCTCGTCACCCATCAAAAGTGCCTGAGTAAACATTCACTTATCCTTGATCTCCTTGGGACGGTTTATTGGTTGTGATAAGTATTTGACGTTTGGTGAATCCGAAGTCAAGAAAAGACTGTTCCCAGGGTTAATTCCAAGCTATTTTAAACAGAAGTAGGCAGTGCCTGTTGTCATTCTTCTGGTCTTCATAATATACAATTGAACTGGTGATGTCGTATTCCTAATACCATTTACAGCTGTTCATGATTTGATGATTTTCACCTTATTGCTCATTCCATTTTACTGTGTCATGGTTCTGTTACTCAGGGTTACCTTACTCTAGGAGTGGGTGGGTTTATGGCCCTGCAAGGTTTCCACCTTGCCCAAAACATTTTAAACAACTGAACTTCAGTGGATAAACATTCTGAAGCAGTAAGGCAAAACACAAAGATGTGTGACAAGAATAGCCACTCAACAATCCACATTTTTAGAATTAAGTTTTGGACCAAGCACTGAACTTGTGAGCTTTTCCCTGAAATGAAATGATAACACCGAACCTTTATTATTACCTTTTGAAGAATTTCAGTTATCTGATTGGCCAGTCACTATCTTATAAACATCATTGCTATAATGACGTCATAATGTTTGGCATGCCGTGCCGTCACAGATGACCCTGTTCCCACTACAAGCCACCATGTTGTTTTCTGAAGGTCACAAGGTAGTTTAAATGTCACACAAAAATATTAAACCTAAAATGAACTTGTAATGATGAATTCATTAAATGTACATGCAAACGTACAGGATTGAATGAGCTGATTGTTGGTATATACTACTCGACCTTCGTTCTTGTTGTGTATAAAAGCATTCCACTTGTAAAGTTCTGTATATCCCACTTGTGAAATATGAAACTCAAAATTCCAGGCAGTTGTTGTTATGTAACAGGAATGGAAACTAACTGGAAAAGCGAACATGCGGACAGTGTTTGTGGGATACATCTGCTGGCATAGCCCTAAGTTACCAACTGTGTGATTATCAGAAGAATCCAAAACTTTAGTCTTTCAAACTGAACGGTTATGCCAAATATCAGAGGTTTGGCAGGTAATAATGAGAGGATGACAGATAATATACAGAAAATAAGGAAAAATTGCCGGCCCAAATTATGATTTTATTAGCCTGGAGCAATTTCTGCTTAAATTGGGCCAATATATGAGCATTAATTTCCATCCCTGATATATTTTTGCATTCTGTGTATATTTATAATATACTACTCCACTTTCTAGGGATATTTGCTATGTTTATACACCAAAATGGTTATCATAATATGCCAAGTGTACATTTGAATAGAATGACATTTGGCTATCCTTATAAAAAGTTGACCAGTATACATTGCAACATTTCTGTGAAACTTTGATATTTTCCTATTGTCATTTTTTGGTGATGATCAATGACTGTTTTATGTACATGTACACTTGTATGACTATAGAATTTGGGACTTGCCAGCATTAAACATGCTATAATAAGTCACTGGGTAAACAGCCTGTGTAAAATTAATAGATGCCTGGTCATCTAATAGAGGAAATATGGTAGTGCTGTATATGGTAGCTGCAGCATGTGTGTAGCTTTCTCTCCATGGGAGGCTGTCTGTCCCTCACGCATGTGTTGGACAATCAACGAGACACTACCTGGGGACTAGGGACTGTTCGTAATTCATGGCTGTGATGGGAGTGCTGATTTTTATGGAGAAGCATGTACAATGTGAATTTAAAACACACACAAACACACACACACACACACATATTTATGTACAAAGTTAGTGACCCCCCTTTCATGTACAAAATCAATGACCCCCCATCCCCTATTTCTTAAGCATAATTTTAAAATATTCTTCTCACCCTACCCCCCAGAACACATGTACGAAATTGATGAACATCCCTACCTCCCCAGAACCAAATGGGTGCCCCCCCCC
>VKKT01000624.1:133343-145588 GCA_008038995.1 Haliotis laevigata | reverse complement strand
TACTACTACTTCGTTTGTTCAAAATTCTAGAACTGCTTTCGCTTCTCACGGCTCTAAACGATATAGTTTTAAATGAGAAGATTAATATTGATTTAATGTTTCACACATGCATTAAGTATCGTGAAACTAATTGTACCCGTACATACTGTCATCTGATATGTACCACAAACTAGTAATATGGCAACCACTGTTATCTCAAAATACACACATGCTATCAAATTATTGCAACATCCCAAAACGGCACAGACCGGATTATTACAGCGAAACACATTAATTAACAAGTCATAAATCGTAACTTGCACGGAATAATATTATGTTTCTTATTTTCAAATCTAATAACAAAACAGGCGAAAGGTAGAATATATTCATTAAATTTCACGTCTGGTGCGAAAATGAAACATGCAATTTGACAGACTAGAGGTGACGTCGACACAGAACCATTGATTGATTTTTCTACGTGCATAGCAACTGGTTTTAAGGCATAGCGCACCCGGACAGCCTTCATAATAGCTGTCAGAAACATGGCAAACGTATCAGGTAACCGAGTCAATATTATCTAGTTTATCAATGGCATGAACCTGCAGAAACGAAGACGTCAGCTTGCCACGTCGATCGCAGTAATGTCAAATGTCACAAAACAGGGATTACCTCATACTAGCGAAGGGAAGATGATTGTATCTGTACATGGACGGTCTGAGTTGCATATTAAATACACGTGAAATCGTTCACACCAGCCATAGAGGTTGTTGTTTAATGTGAAGAATGTCTATCCCATGTATGAAAATACCTGCAGACAACAGGTTAATACGATGCACAAGATAACAGTACATTTAGTATAATCGTGTCAGCCCAAACTGTATAATGATCATCCAAGTACTCGTAGTTGTTGTGACTATGGTTCTTTCAGATCCAAGGCTTAATAAAACAATCTTAATGATGTTAAACGCGTAATCAAAATATATTGGGCATATACAACACTCTAATCTCAGTGAAAACGCAACGTTTTGGTCTAGGCACAGGTGATAATGTGCTTGATAAATGCACTAGTATTGATACGTTGTATAAGAGAAGGAAGTGAAATCCATGCCATTCATGTATTTTCAAACATAGTAAATGTACTGTTAAGCTGATTTAAGCAATATCTCAGTCATGTTGTGTAGAGGGATAACAAGTACAAAACGTCATATTGTTCATCAAGTCTAACATATCCTATGAAAGAAAAATATCTAAAGTATAAACATCTGTAACTATCATGAACAGTTATGTGAAACTTCGTTCGTAATCAACCATCTAGTGGTTAAGTAACATATACAATCACCTGTCTTTCTCCGAACTTGGAGAATCAAATTCCTCTCTGTGGCTACTCCAAGAAGACCCCCTTCGAGAGTCCGGGCGGTCATGGCTTGACCGATGTGTATGCCCACCTCCACCGAGGCGCCCAACACTATAAAACACCTCGGGATCACAATCCAGTGATGGAAAACAACGAACTGTCCTATACACAGAATCTCCTTCTTTGATATCCGAAAGAGACCCAGTGGATCCCCTAGGACCGAAGGAAGTTCGTCTGCTCTTCGACTCACTTGGTCGTCTGCTACTCGGAACAGGGTGCATAATTCCCTTTCTACCCGATGCCATGTTGTCAGAAGATTTCTTACAATGCGATGTGTTGAAAAGAGACAGTTGGTAAGGCCTACCCTGTATTGCACCTTTTGGATGGCATTTTAGACTGAAGTAATGTGTCGTCTGCTTGACGGTGGCTCGATGATCGCTACACTGTAGACCGCTTATCCAAGTGTCCGTGACAGGCCGGCAATGGGAGACCGACAAAAGAACGCCGGCCCAACTTGAAACCAAGTGAGACGTTTATCTGTTTGTATGTAAGACCCAAATCGACAATCTATATCCAGTTCGAACTGACTGATTTTCGAAAATCATATCCGTATTTGATACCCTTCAAATGGTAAAGATAATATGCCATGCGTTCCCTTGGATGAGATCTACCTTCGTTATCAGCAGGGACGTGGTGTAATGACAAAGAAAAAAGCAAACCCGTAAGTATTTTATGCTATCTCCCCCAAGACAGCTCACGTTTGTGTGGCAATAAAACATCAACACATATCAGTGTGTAAGTGGCGGTCCACTTGAAGGAATTTGCCACAGGACAAGACCCACTGTGTTTATCCACTTGGCTTCTGTTGCAGTGTAAAATAAATTAACACTTGACAAAAAGTTGAGTAACACGTATTGTCCAATGATGGATTTCGCTCTGTGTTAATCTCCCGGGAGTCACGGATGTGATTACTTCTATCAGCATTTCTAAAGCCACTTGAACGCACAATATCGTTTACCTAACGTCTAAGTAACCCGATTAAATGACTTAAAACAAAAATGCCAATATTATTCTTGCCCACAAAGCTGGCAAATGGCATTATTGGTCCCACTGATGCTTTCTCCTCAATCGACAACTTGTTCCTGGAATGATGCATTGGTGTATTAAATGTTGCTGTCCATAAAAGCAGATGTCAGAGGTTTTTTTGTTTCCAGATTGATTCATCGATATAGTTTTACCGAGGCATCTCACCCAAATGCAATATTGGTGCATGCAGAATAAGGAATATGGAGTGGTGGGATAATTCAAATGACCAAAGTGTAGTGAGTGAGTGAGTGAATATGTTGAGTTTTACTCCGTTTCAGGAATATTCGAGTTACACCACGACGTGTCAGCTTAATGTTGAGGATATTGCTGAATGCGGCGTAAAACTAAACTCACTCACTTAATGTTGAGGGAAGAGCGAGGTGATGTGGATCTTACACGTTAAGAACTGTGGTCAAACCCTCAAACATGGGCATGGTGCGGACAAACCCAGAAACATTGTCGGGAAGAACTGGGATCGAACCCAGTATCATAGGTTTCAAACTCGCCCAAGGGAAACATCTCTGCACAGCGAATTGCTGCGGCTCAGACGACAGGGCCGCCTACGACCCCTCATCTGATTTTAAGCTCTGTATGATGCCATCAATAGAACATAATAATAATTGTTCTGAACCAAAAATGCTCACAGAAAGCATTGTCATGAATATACGGATGTGTGGACATTACTATATCGGTTGTTCATACCTTAATTGTCAACAGTAACTAACGTGTATACTGTTCATGAAGGATTTTTTCAGAATTATAACTATATATACATTTTTGACATGGTCAATTGCCAATATGGGAGCAACAGTGAGCCACATCAGACATTGTATTTCTAAATACCACTCAATAATAATTATATTAACTGTGATATTAAAGTAGATTATATATCCAGCAATAAGTCATTTTTCATTTTCTGATATATTTTGGGATATACTGTATAATATGTACACAACAATACACCTCATGGATGTTCCTTAGCAATCAAACACGGTGATCCTAAATATTTATGAAAATATATAATTATCATTATATATGAGACTGTCTTTCTGGTCAAGTCAGGTCTAAGATATTCAAACAGGTTCTAAACTGCGTAACCCTTGAAAGTCTCACAGAGCTTGACATGAATTATGGCCAGGGTTTTAGTCAGTAGTCACCCCGCTAGACAAATGGCTTCAGAGTGCCGATACTCTTTAATGGTTACCACGAGACACCACATGTCTTCTAATACCCACGCCTTGATTTCAGTTTATCGACACAGAAAAGCGCATGGACACCTTTGTTTGCCTTTGCAGTGAAGAAACAAGGGGGTAAGATATCTCCCTGTCACACCACCAGTAGTATACAAACATTTCACCAACAAACGCAAACGGTATACTACGAACCACTTACATGTCACTCGGTGAGGAAAATGTCGTTCCTCACCAACAAAAAGATCAGGCCATGATCTTGGACCACTAATCTAATGTTCAACAAAGGTAAGTTCGTTCTGGTTAAAAAGTCCCCGAAGAGGCTTTGCGGTTGCATAGTGAATTTTCATCTCTCGACGTTCAGTTTGACACAAACACATTCACGCGTCCATGAGAAGATATCTTTACATTTTGAAACTCAGGAGCGGTACCCCACGGCTACCACTAATGTTGTTCGTGAAGAGGGGCCCCCATCTAGGACTGAAGGGTTCTCAACCTCTTTGTCGGAACTCATCCGAGCAAACGCTCCACCATACCAGTTGAAGATACCATACCATGTCAGCGAATCGTCAAGATGAAGCGTTTAGATAAACTGAATTTTCCACGTGTGGTCGGCTATAGGTCTCCCCACACCATTCACGTTCTCCTCAATCCATACGTTTATCTCGCATTTTCTAATTCTCTGTCAACCTCGAGACTGTTCAAGGATCCAGCCTGGTGATTAGTAATCGGGTGTATATTCACTAAAGGGGGTCGTTGGTTAATGTGCATTTGTTTGTTGTTTAAACGTCACACATATCAATGCAATATTCCACCTATATCACAGAGGTCTGCAAATACCCGACTGGAAATCTAGTGGCCGATATTGTGAGCGGTTCTAGCCCCCAAGCTACGATGGCACCCAATCAGCCTACAATTCCAGCCTGCCCATCAACGGGTTTCTGACGGATGGAATATTTACGTTTCTGCTGGAAACTTTGTCAACTTAAAAAGGGAGAGACCGGAAATGACAACGCATAACAGTGAGTGGTTGAGTCGGTTTTACGCCACTGTTCGCCATATCCCAGTCACGGCAGGCGACACCTGATATTTAAGTACACATTTTACCATGCAGGGAATCGAACCCAGGTGTTTGGTATGAGGAGAGAACGCTTCAACAACTAGGCTACGCCCCGACCCTCTTAACATTGTAAACATATTCACCTAATATAAAGAAACCAAACATTATAAAGAGACCCACACAAACGTTATTTGACACAATAAGAGCTGGGATATAATCATTTGTATCTATACACAAACCTATTATATAAAACGGAAGCCTGGTCATGGATATAATGGTTTCGGCTTAGCAGGCTATATTTTATTTGAATATGGAAATATATATTTATAATCCCCTTACGAGAGGGACGAATTCGTTAATTTTGTTGGTACGAACCCTTTGGCTACCATGTCAACAATGACAATAGTCATTAATCAAAGGACAGGTGTGAAATATGACTATTGTAGCATCGATTTGCCCAGTTCCTTCAGGGTGTACTGCAAACATACATGGAAAATCATGAACATAATGACAGTTAGCTTTATCAGCAAACAGCTACCCAGAACTGATGCGATCATACATTTTCTGCCGTAAGCCAAACACCTGCTATAACACCCGGTGTGGTTATAATGTGTTCGCTGTGGAACAGTTTCCAGGGACATAGTTTATCAGTGTTTACAGATCTTCATTTTGATATAGAAATGATGAAGAGGGGGAAAACGTTTTGGTCAGATAATAACAAGTATTTTGCTTATCTTACGTTTGACAGACGTAAACTGTATGGGAATTGAAACGCGATTGTCCTCAATGCAGTTAAGGTCAGGCAGTATTAGCGGAACAGAATCTAGCTGCGAAATTAGCAAGCAGTGGCGCTCATAAAGTAAAAGCGGAACAGTAGATAGTTAGAATTTAGTAGCTGCCACCTCATGAAACTAACAAGGAAAGCAACTTGTTATTTGATATTATTTTGAGACATATTCAGGTTGATTCTTTTCAAGCTAACCATGGCACGCACCAACGCGTCACTGATGCCTGATTGGGCGTGGAAAGTCGTATTGATATTCAATGCAAGGCTTAATAAGTTATTTTTCTGACGCAGTGACACAGAGAAGGTCCACTAATGGCTAATGGCAATGACCCGATACCCGCTATACACGTGATACACAAGCTATTACAGCTAATATCGCACTAGCCAATCCGATAGGTCTTAACGGTAATGGTCCATTATGTGACCTGCTTTGCTACAAACTTGCATAGGACCACTCTCGCTTGACTAGAATTACAAAATTACAATATTTTCTGTCTGCTTTCAAGGCGTTACGATCGATACAAGTACATTATATGTGCTCCATTCTGTGTGTCGATTATTTGTTATGGTAAAGGCAAACGTATTGCTGTATTATGGATGTGTAGGACACAGCTATTGGAACAGGTCGAGAATCGAACGCTTCAGTCATTCGTGACCATTCGTGTCTTTCCGTAAGAAGATGAATTGTGACTCGTGTTCTGGTGTTGGATGCGCATTGATCAAGCTTTGCCTTACATTGTTAGATAATTCACAGATCAAAACCAGTCTCAATTATAAACTACTTTATAACTCCCTGTGCTTGTGATAGATCACCTGGATATATTCGACATCATAGCTCAGTATCAGAAGTATTGTCCCAGTCTCGATCTCTCTAACCTTCAACTTTGCACAGAATTTCTTTCGCATGTGACAAGGATGTGATTGGATGGTCGTTTTCAGCCTCTTGCAATTTCAATGTGACTCAATGCGAAGTTTTGCTAACATCCGAGTCAACGGTACTAATATGTGAGTAAGTGTGGATTTATGCCGCTTTTAGCCATAATCCAGCAATATCATGACAGAGGACACCGGGAATGGGCTTCAGACATTGTACCCATTAGGATATTAATATAGCATCTAATATTTCTATATTTTCTATAAAATATTTATTGCCAGCAATAAACTGGATAATCGACAATAAACAGCACATGCTCATATAGAAATTTCCAAAGTAAAAAAGTTTCAGATTTGCATGAACAGGCTCCGGAAAACTTTCGAAAAGTTTTAAATTAAATTTACCATCGTACGTCTTTCCAGTTTCGAGTGAGTGAGTTTAGTTTTACGCCGCAATATTCCAGTTATATGCCGGCGGTCTGTAAATAATCGAGTCTGGACCAGACCATACAGTGATCAACAACATGAACATCGATCTGCGCAATTGGGAACCGAGGACATGTGTCAAACTAAGTCAGCGAGCCTGACCACTCGATCCCGTTAGTCGCCTCTTACGACAGGCATGGGTTACTGAAGGGTTCATTCTAACCCTGACCTTCACGGGTTCCAGTTTCGAAAAAAACCCATACCAACTAAAGAGCTTTACCTTTCAATTATATAAATCTAGTAATTCAATGATAAAATCTTTCATTGCTGTATTAAACAATTCCATGAAATAGAAATTCGACAGCACGATACGTCAGAGAGTTCAAGTGTCAGATTTAAAAAAAAATCAACATAATAAATAATTATCATTAATCAACAATCCTGTCGACTAAAGATACTAATTAACTGAGGTTGATATTGGTGTCTTCTGGTGTTGAGACACTATTTCAACTATGATGTCACTCTTGGCTCCATTGGCGGCGAAATGTCTGTTTTCCTTGTCATTTTAAACTTTGTTTCATTATCATTAAGAGGCAATTAATTATTTCAATAATCTAGGGTTTCCCCATTAAATAGAAACACCTTGAAAGCTCAGTTACGGGAACCGATCTCTTTACTGTAATTGGACAGGAAATAAGCCCAATGGCTATTCCCGTATGAGAGCGCACGAAGCCCAAAACATGACTGAGGCTGGGATTAAATTGCAAGTCAGAGAGCGCGGTTGGCTTCGATTGAAATCTCGTGAGATTTGACGACAGCTCTGCGCTACTTCAACAAAGGTTGTACACAGTCACAAAAGTGAATCAACTTGGGTTTTTTCAAAAAATATTCTTTAACACTTGATTTTAATGAAATGTTTTCTTTAAGAACTCTAAAAAACATGATCTTAATGACATGTACAGGTCGTTATGTATTTTGTGAAAGCAAGCGTTTGTGCTTTAATTATTCATATTATGAAGAAAAGAATAGGAAACATGGATTACTGAATATGCATCTAGATTGCCTAATTTTGAAACCATATACTGATATGAATTATTCTTAAAATTACATCGTAAAAGACGAATACCGTGTCTATAAAGTCCATGGTAGATATCTGCATCTCGTTTTGGGAGTCAAAGTGAAATGGTGAGTGAGTGAGTTTTACGCCACTTTTAGTAATATTTCAGCAATATCACATCGGGGACACGAGAAATGGGCTTCACACATTGTACCCACGTGCGGAATCGAACCCGGGTTTTCAGCGTGACATCCGTCAGTCATACCGCGGTGGGCGACCCATGACGCCGGAAATTCAAAACGTCGGTTTTAAAGAATAAACAGTCTCGATTACCTGGAGAAACAGATTCCATCAGGAGTGAAAGTCAAATTGTGATGTGAATTATGTGGATCAATTACAACCAGCTTCGACACCAGGTGTTTGCGAAAAGCTGCTCAAACGGTATCACAATCCACTCGCACAATTTACACAAGGAAGTGTGCGTATTTTGCCCCGCACAGTGAACACTACTCCTGCCATACTGCGATGACATGTAAACAACCGAGTCTGGACCAGACAATCCAGTGATATGAAAGCGTTTACAGATTCTGTTGAAACCTCGGGCGTATTCACACGATTTCCAAACCGAACTTTACCAAACGCCGCGGTCACGCTCAGCGGAGACAACTGTGTACAAAAACAGTTTAGACACCCCGGGAATGACACAGGTTAATTCAGACAATCAAACATCAGCTGGCGAACCACTTTAAGTTTTCTTTCTCATTTTCTTTGCAATGACTCGTAGGTTAATTCTATTAACGCCCAAACCATATCTGGCTTTGATTGCAGAATACAAAAAATGATGGAAACATGTTTTATTTGAAATCCTGACATGATTGAATGTTATCTTTGATTAACTACCAACCCTAATGCTTGCAATAGTGAGTGAGTTAAAATTTAAAGTGACTGTAGTAATATTTCAGCCACGTCGTGTCTAAATCAAGTTATAGATTGATAATAATTAAAGGTAAATGATAAAAACCTGTCATCGAAGGACAGTAAAACAACTAGATTATCACAGATAGAAGTTTAAAACCAGTAATTAAATCGAAAACATTTTATCTATACATGACAATACAATATAAAAACAGACTATAGATTGCCAAGTACAATTGAAGGTAGATCACCATACTAGGGACCATGGGGACTTACAGTACATTTGCTTACTGCATGGGCCCTAGCTGGACTTACATAATCCCTTCAGCTGTTAGCAATTGAGACAAATCTAGCCGTTTATTAAAGATACACATATTCTACGAATAAAAATGTGGAGAGTTTAAATTTACTTTGAATGTTTTGAGACTTACATATCCTCTCAGGAATGATTGCATTAAACAAAATTACCATCAGTGTTCATGAGGCAGCAGTGCATGTACTGAGATAAACAAATAAAGGATCACAGGAAAATTCAAGCTTTGTTATATTATTTTCCAGTTTCCATCACCACAGCGCTATTGAAAGCTGGGGATGAAAAGTGGAAAAAATAAAATATTTGTTTCTCTCAGTATATGTATCATATTACCATGTGTTAAAACTAGACTTTGGTACAACGCAGCCGGAAAGATAGAGGGAACAATTTGAAACTGAGTGTGAAAGGACATGCAACTTCTGTTTAAACAAACGAACGAACGAACGAACGTGTTGCATATAAAACGTTTCAGGGATCGTCTCTGCCAATAAGCAGAACTGAGATTGGATACCGACGAGAGATCGAATTACAGCCAATCGGATGCTGAGTATGGCTTTCGCGTCCTCTCAGCTCAAAACATGCATTACCTTAATGGTTAAAGCTATTATCATTCAGGGTATATATTCATCACAAGTGCACTGTACTGTAATCCGGGACAAATAAGTATGTCAATAAAACAATTTATTCAGTAAATATAGGATACCTAATTGATTCATATAGTCATAGTGGTGCATCAATTTGCACATAACGTTTCTACGTTAATGGACACTTTGGAAAGAATGCAGGGGCCTGACGAGCAAAACGTTAATAGCACTGATGGTTGGTTGGTTTGTTGTTTTACGCCGCACCTCAGCAACATTCCTGCTGTATGGCGACGGTCTGTACACAGGCAAACTGTAGCGCAAACAGGGTTGCGCAACAAAGAGAAAAAGACCAGTCTTCGTATATTGCTACAGTTTGCCTGTACATACGAAGACTGGTCATTTTCACTTTGTTGCGAAACCCTGTTTGCGCTACAGTTTGCCTGTGGTCTGTAAATAGTCGAGTCTGGAGCAGAGAATCCAGTGATTAACATCATGAGCATCGATGAGCGCTACGAACGCCATGTTGATCACGACCCAGGACTAGAAAGTCCTGCGAAGACTGTATTATGCAATAGGGTAGTCAAATTGTTTAATCGTTAACGCATACAGTATCAAGTATATTTTTGTGGAGTAGGTCGTGGTATTGTTTTTAACATAGTTTCATGTAAATGCGAGGCTTAAAACCATGTTCACTCATTACAGTACTATGTCAGAGTCGTGTAGAAATAAGTGCAACATTTGCCTTCAGATTAAACTGTATGGAGTATATGAACCCGGCGGCTGATGGCTACCGTACGTTTATCCGTACAATACGTCACATGTAAAATATCTATATTTACATACATATACGAAGTTTGATTCCCTCTCGATGCATATAGAAGTGAGCTGAATTTGAAGGCACTTTGAACATGTTAAAGCTTGATGTGGGACAAAGGTGTAGAGCTCAATTAACAAACCAGAGGAATGGTTATAATCCGTACGAATCTGAGATTCGAACACACAAGTGGATACTGGCGTTATTACTAGACATAGTGTCAGCAAATTCCACTGTCCCAGACAAGGTCGGCTTAGTCAATTTCGCATTGTCTATCGGTGCCTGAACTATATCATTACCTCCTGGACCTCTTGTAATGCTATAACGATGAATGAACCAAGTATTATGTTCTTCCTTCTCTTCATTCGTCCGTACCCGTGCGTCCGTCCTTTCAATCATTCATTCATTGGGACTACTTTTCAGTTAATAGGTATATGCCAATAGTATATATTCTCAGAGACAAAGCTCAAGTCAACGGCTACCTGTGTCAAGCTTGAATAACAACCGTATGCTGACAACTACCAGCCTATGGCAAACAAAGAAAACAGTTATTAAACCAACAACTCCACAATACAACATCGCCGTCATTACTCACGTGTGCATGCTCAAATGCAACTTCTCCGACGGGGATTTATCTTCATGTTTGTGTTGCTCCCTGCCTCCAGGGGAGCTGGGCGAGGGACATCTGATTTTTAATCCGTTCCCGTGATCCTGTCCCACAGATTTTCGCCTCCCCCCACCGCCGGGAGGGGGGTGCAGCTCTTCCGGTGTTGTTATCAGTTTGGGGACATAACTGTCTTTTCTTGAACCTCTCCTCATTTCGGGGGTCAGGCCGATACGATAAGCTAATACAGGTGAACGGTCGTTTGACACGCAAAGTGAATATTACTTTTCAGGAATGGCGTGATGGTCAAATCGAGTTCTTTATGGTAATTTTCGTTTACGCAGCAAACGTGAACTATAAATCTACGTTCAGGAAGATCTAAGGATCCATTTCGGTCAGGTGAACTTCAGTACATCAAGTTCGAATTTTCTGTACCAGTTAGCCCAACACTAAAACGTTAGCTTCAGCTGAAATAAGAATAACATCCATGGTCCGCTGTCCATTCGATAACGAGTTATAAACCACTAATAAAACGTTTAAAACGTTCACAACTTTAACGAAGTCCAAAGTATAAGCAGGTTCTGTTTTTAGTCTGTTTTTAACCTCTCATGTAGAACATCTCAGCTTCATGCTTAAAAGTGATGGTAAAGGTTCAAGAGTTTTTTTGTATGATAATTCAGCAATGGTATTATTGAATTATCAATAACTATATTAACTAGGTTACTAGCACATGATTGCAGCAGTACCACAGGGGATGCCTATCTCCCAGGATGTCAGGATATTGTTTGTACTGCTATAAGACCTCACAGTATTTACATACATACTTGGATCTAAATGTTTCAAGCTGCCACAAAGAAATCTTCTCTTATGTAAAGAACACGTGTTTCGCTGGGGAAAAATTCGAAAGTGACGTTGCTCACATTCGCAACACCTAGTCAGTTTCCCAGTCACTGAACCATATTTTACATTTCGTGCTTACGGAAATGCTATAGTCATGAAATGAAGAAAGTTTAGATTTCCCACAAGTCTGAGTAACCAAACTCACGATATGAATTTTCATTCATTCATTCATTCATTCATTCATTCATTCATGCATTGCTAGAGTGTATAAGAAAATATACAAGAAACACATAATATCTAAAAAGTTTAGATTTCCCACAAGTCTAAATATCCAATCTCACGATATGAATTTTCATTCATTCA